>VZTY01031022.1:2286-17219 GCA_013400935.1 Turnix velox
TTTGTCATCAACTGACACACCCAAGTCTTTCTCTATGGAGCTGCACTCAAGCCACTCTCCACCCAGCCTGTATCTGTGCTTGGTGCAGAACCTTGCACTTGGCCTTGTTGAACTTCATGAGGTTGGCTTGGGCCCACCTCTCAAGCCTGTCAAGGTCCCTCTGGATGGCATCCCTTCCTTCAGGTGTATCAACTGCACCACACAGCTTGGTGTCATCTGCAAACTTGCTGTGGCTGCACTCGATCCCACTGTCCATATCTCCTACGAAGATGTTAAATAGCACTGGTCCCAGTACTGATCCTTGGGGAACACCACTCGTTACTGGTTTCCACTTGGACAATGAGCCATTGACTGCAACTCTTTGAGTTCGACCATTCAACCAGCTCCTTATCCAGAAAGTGGTCCATCCATCAAACCCACTCTTTTCCAGTTTGACAAATCAAAGATTCCTACATGATAGAAATTGTAATTTTCCTACCTCAAGTACTGATATTCTTTGTTCATTTACATCAGTAAGAAATTCAGCTCATTTTCCCCGTTCTGTGCATGCTCCTTAACCCAAAATAATAATAAATAACATTTTAAAAATGAAGCATAATTAATCTATTCATATTTATAGCTGTGTAAATTAAAGAGGTCTCAACTAATAATGTGAATCACATAATTTAAAATAAATAAATAAAATGTCATAGGCAGAAAAGCAGTCAACCATATGGTTTCACCATATGCTGGAGCATACTTAATGTCCCTTATATCCTGTATTCCCTGTGAAAACTATGTATACTTATTCACTAATGAAAAAAACCACCCAATCCTGCATGAAAGAACTTTAGAGCTGCAAGATCAAGTGCTCCTTGTTTGGATTCCATGCAAATTGACACAGTTATAATTTCTCCAATAGATGGATATCTCCAATATATGGTTTCTTTGGGCTTGAACACATCTTTTTACACACACTTTTTACATGGAAGCTCTCCCTCATTCACTGAACATGATGTATGGTAGTCACTGAATGAGTATGAGTATTCACATGAAAGCATTGATCCATTCCCCAAAGATGTGTCTTATATATCATCTCCTCTTTTATTCAATCACAGAATCACAGACTATCAGGTATTGGAAGGGACATCAAGAGATCATCTAGTCCAATGTTGGAGCAGGTCACACAGGAAGGCATCTGGGCAGGGTTTGAATGTCTGCAGAGAAAGAGACTCCACACCCTCTCTGGGCAGCCTGTGCCACTGTTCTCTCACCCTCACTGTGAAAAAGTTCTCTCTCCTATTTCTGTGGAACCTCCTGTGTTCCATCTTGCACCCATTGCCCCAAGTGCTGTCATTGGAAGCCACTGTGAAGAGTCTGGCTCCATCCTCCTGATACTCATCCTTTATGTATTTATAGACATGAATGAGATCACCCCTCAGTCTCCTCTTCTACAAGCTAAANGCAACACAATACTTGGCCACAAGGGTACTATGCTGGTTCATGCTCATCCTGCTGCCCAACAGGACTCCCAGGTCCCTTTGCCCTATACTGCTCTCTAACAGCTCAGTTCCCAACTTATACTGATACATGAGGTTGTTCTTGCCCAGATGTAAGACCCTACACTTGCCCTTGTTCTATTTCATTGAATTTCTCCCCACCCAACTCTCCAGACTTTCCAGGCCTCACTGGAGGCAGCACAGCCTTTTGGTGTGTCAGCCATTCTTCCCAGCTTAGTGTCATCTGCAAACTTGCTGATAGTGCACTCTAGTCCCTGAATGGAGAGGTAATTCTGGATTGCTTAGTGTCTGTATCTGATAGCCTTTAAATAGCCTTTAAATGGGGGCTGTGGAAACAAAAAAAAAGGTACCAAAGTCGTGTTCACTTTCCTGTAGGAATGGTTGAAAAATTTCAAAAACTACTTTCATCGAAGAACAGATTTTTCTTGAAAATACTAATTGCATTTCTTTTTACTTCAGGAAAGAATATTTTTTCAATAGAATTTTCCACAGGGAAATCCTGAGTTGAACTTTTCATTTCAACTAAGGTGAAAGTTCACTTCCTCTGCCCCACCCACCATATAGAATCATAGAATAGTTTGGGTTGGAAAGGACCTTAAAGATCATCGAGTTCCAGCCCCCCTGCCATAGGCAGGGACACCTCCTGCTAGACCAGGTTGCTCAGTGCCTCATCCAGCCTGGCCTTAAACACTTCCAGAGAGGGAGCATCCACAACCTCTCTGGGCAACCTGTTCCAGTGTCTCACCACCCTCACAGTAGAGAACTTCTTTCTTCTCTCCATCCTAAATCTCTCCGCTTCCAATCTGCATCCATTATTCCTAGTCCTGCCATCCTGTACCCTAATATGTATACCTTAGAATGCAGCACTGCATGCTGATCACTTCAGCTAGAAGCAAGCTTCACCATGCATTTCAATAAATTGGAATGTTCTTTGCTCTGTGAAAAGATTACCCATTTTTGAGATTTTGTCCCATTCTGTGTGAAAAAAAAGCCTCGTGGAGTAGCAAAATATTGTAGAGGATGATAAATCTATTTTTAAGAAGCACTTTCTAGAAAGCTTCATCCTGAGAAAGTTTTTGTTTGGATATGACTATTCTGGAGTCACTGGCAGCTTCTGCCCAGTAGTAGTCTCAATATTGGCTGCACAAAAGTTCTTTATTGGACCCCATCATGGTGTAGGGTGCTGCCACTGTACAGAAGCTTTGTCAGGTCCACTGTAGCCATCAGTGGTTTGATGGCAAATGGGCTGAGTCTCAGACCCATCTGGATCTGTGAGCTTCAACTTCTTCTGGAGAAAAAACCTCAGGAGGTGATCAAAATTCTGTGACTGTGGTGAAGGTACAACTTTTTTTCCATAACACTTCCATCAGAGAAGGGATCCTCTATTTCTCATACATTTACTTGCATTATTTACTGAGGCAGAATTCTAAAAGTCTGTGTGGGTCAGTTTGAAAGTAGCTACTGCTTCTCATTGAAAAAAAAAAAAAATTAAAAAAAAAAGTGGGAAGGAGCAGAAATTTGTTGCATCTTGAAATAAACAGAGTGAAATTGGAATCTGAACAGATGAATTATGTTTTTATGTTCGTATTTTCTGTCTATCCATAACAATCCCAGGAGGCTTCACATCAACATTTTGAAATCTTTTTGATAAATGCATTCACGTTCTTATCAAAATTGACTTGTGTTTGGATTTCTCATCTTATACTCCAATTAGCATTTGAACCCAGCACTTTAAGCATATGATACAGTGATGTCTTGAGAGCATATATTTAATTTAAATGTTTCAGATCATTACTACTGCTGCTACCAGGTGCTATTTTTCTTCTGGGGGTTTTCAAGATCTGATTTTATGATCATTTGGCTTACCTTGAAAATGTACTTTTTCTATGATCTACTTTCTGATTCCCATTTATGTCCTTTCAGAAATATAGAAAACAATTAAAATTATGTCAGCGCTGAAAATACTGAAGCCTTAGGTTGAAATCTAAATTGGAACCTATCCTTCAAAGAGGACCAGGTCAAAGGAGTTAATGGTTAATGTGTGACTTAGAGCTAATTTCAAGGAAAGAATATGAAATAATGCTGCTATTAATTCCTGACTTTCGTCTCATTCTCTTTTTTTTCTAATCTTGCCTTATGCAGAACAGAAAAGTTCCTGACTAGGAAAACAAAAGGAAAAGAAAATAAACCAAGAGGTTTATTACAGTTACCAGTCTGGTAACTGTACCTGATATAAACATTTACATACAGCAGTGACTAAACACAAAGTTGTAGGATCTTTTTCTTATTTGTCCCTACTATGGTAAATAAAGTGCTCTCTACTGTTTCTGCCTTTAGCAATATCAAGAATAAAGTGAACTTAAAAGACAGAGACTGTTCAAGGCAGATCAGATCAGAACCTTTTGCAACAGACAGAAAACTTACAAGTCTGGTATGTCCCTTCCCATGGAAGTTGGCCACAGTCAAAGTCAGTGTACTTAGTTTTGGCCTCCATGTAACTCTCTTCGTGCTGGCTCAGCTGCTGGAAAGGAGCCACTGGGTTAGATTGATCACCCCATGTGGAGTACACCTCACAAGAAGGATGTAGCATATGTTTGGCACGATGACCCCACACTATTCCTTTGACTGGGACAGAGGGAGGGGGCAGAGAGCTGTTCCAGCTGATAACAAGCTGTTCAAAGCCACAGCAAATTACAGAAACCTTTCTGAGGTGTGTTAATTTATACTGAGATTGGGGAAAGACATGGACCTACTGTACAGGAGTTGTTAAAAATGGCTTCCTTTGGTCCCTCTTCCTCTTTTCTGAGCTGTATCTTCTGACAACTGAAAGCAGTACAGCAGTCACCATGGCTAAACCATTATATTGATATGATACTCAGCAAGATGAGGAAAGTCATGAGGATCCAGTTTGGTTCAGAGGTGTGTACACTTCAACCATATTTTGCACTTTTTACACTCTCCTGGGAAGCTACAAAAAGCTCTGTGTGAGCAATTCACTCTATGGATAGGATAGAATTACCTGCCCCCATAATGCTTTTTGAAATCTGTGAATGAAAAGGACGTATGTCAGTTATAAATTGCTGTTTCTGTCACTCACTGCCCAAGCTTTGCTTTGCGTGAAGAATTCAAGCAGGCCCTTGTTTTCCAAAGGATATAGCTAAGATGAAAGAGCTAGCAATGAATTAGGACTTAGGAGTACTTCACTTTGCCCGAGGCTTACTGTCGGACCTCCAGATTTTTATCTCTTGGTGTTTCAGTTCTCCATATATAAACTAAAGATAATAATACTCCTCGTGGCCTGGTCTTTGTCCTATTTATTTAGTTCATAAACTTCCTGAGGGCACTAATCCTCTCTTAGTATGTATAGCACCTACCACAGAGAAACTGAGATATCATTTAGGACCTCAATGTAGTGCTATAAAATATTCATTAAATAATTATGCTATGGCAGGTGTTGCCAAATAGTTTTGTCTCCTTAGACTTCTAATTTTTTTTAATCTTCATGGCTGGGAAAAGGTTCAGTCTCTGACATCTGCAAAACTTTTGCATTGTGTAGGAGTCTGTGGAAAGAGACCTCTCTGGGTACTGAGAAGCATTAGAATCAGTCTTGTCCTTGGGTTCTTAAAGCAAAATTGCTTCTGAATGGTTGTTGGGCATTGAAGAAGGGAGGGGTGTGTGTGTGTGTGTGTGTGTTTCTGATCCTGTTAAAATAAACCCATTGGGTAAACAAATAATTCCTGTGCTGTGTGCTGTTTGGTAATTTCATCATAGAATTTGTGGATAGGTGTAAAACACTCAGGTTTTCCCCACAGATGTTACTCTTCTGAGAAGCCAATCTGCAAAATCTCTGGACATCTGGTTCTACTCAACAAATCTGACCTGCAATGACATCAGAAGAAAGGCAGTACATTTAGTTTGATGTCTATATGCAACTGGATTTAACTGTATAAAGTCTTTTACATTCTGTATTTGCAAAGAGAAGTAATTTAGATCCCCTGGGAATAATCAATTATGTTCTTTCCAAAAAGACACCTTCCTAAATTCTGTGTAAATATTATTCCTTAAACACAGTATTTTGTTTAGCTTTGAATAGCTTAGGACTATGAAGATCTTTCTGAGTCTTGTGGTATCCTGCATAAGCAGAAATGTCAAGAAAAATCAAGTCCAGACACCCTGAGAGGATTTGCAAGCCTTCTAGCAAATTTTTACCTTCTAACAATATCAGTCAGTAGAAACATTTCTTTGTGTTTATATTTCAGGTGAAATAATCACCTAATTCCACTGCTGAGCTTTGTCCACAAGACATTAATACCACGAAATTTTATTTGTGACCTCTGATAGATGAGACTGGAGGAGTTGGTAAGCGCAAGTGCCAGTTCCTTGACACAACAAGTTGGCTGATAATTTGGCTCAGGGTAATTATGAAAATTTTACATGCTCTATATTTTTGACTTAGAAACAAATGCATCTAGCTAGACTTAAGGAAAATTTTTACTCATTCAGGTGTAAGTCAAAAAGAGGGAAATGTTTATTTGAGGACAGCAGAATCTGGGCTGAAGATGCTCAGCATTCAAATTTTCCATTTCTTTCTATTTTTCCCCTCCTCCCATCCACAGTAGGAAATATGCCCTCTCCCTTAAAAGAAAGCTTTTTTTTTATCCTTTCTTTTTGGTGGTTGCAATAAGACAACCCCAACAAAAGTGGCTGTCATGAGATAATCACACCTCTAGGGTATTATAGGCATCTGGCTATGATTCATAAAATCCCATGGGATTGATTCCCCCTTTCCCTCCTCCTTAAGGTAACCAAACTTCCTGCTGTGTTTTATGACTTGAAAAATGCAGGGTTTGTGATTATAATGTACAGATACTATTTACACTGAGTTATTTTGTTTCATTGTATTGTGCATTTTAAAAAATCAAAGGGATTTCACTCTCATTTTTTGAAGGTAATCTCAGTGTCAAGAATAAACAACTGGCTGATGAATGCTTCAAAATATTTCCTGAGCATCCATTCCAGGCTGTGCTCACTTCACCACCATGAATCATGTGCTGTGATGTCACCTTCTCCTTCCCTTTCCCCTTCCCCTTCCCCTTCTCATTTCCCTTCACCTTCCCCTTCCCTACACTTCTCTTCACATTAACATTATTGAAACATTCCTTTTTTGATACATCCTATGCCACATCTTAAGGCATAAGTCACTTGGCTTATCTGAAATACACCTGTCAAGAAGCTCTAGAATATTCTGTTGCCAAATGTGCCTACACACAAAATCCCTTTCAACAACGGGAAATTAAAAAAAGACTGTGTTCTTCCAGATGGAATATGTATAGATCTTAGGAATCACCACAGCCAAAGACAGTGATAATTCAGAACGGGAAAAGTAGCAGAATCTGTAGCAGGCACTGCTGAAGAATTTTATGATTTTCACAGAATCAAAGAATATCAGGGATTGGAAGGGACCTCAAGAGATGTCACCCCCTGCTGGATGTCTCATCCTCCTTCTGGATGCCTCATCCCCCTGCTGGAGCAGGAACACCCAGATCAGGTCACACAGGAACTTGTTCAGGCAGCGTTTGAATTCTCCAGAGAAGGAGACCCCACACCCTCTCTGGGCAGCCTGTGCCACTGTTCTCTCACCCTCACTGTGAAAAAGTTATTTATTGTATTTCTGTGGAACCTCCTGTGTTTCAGCTTGCACCCATTGAATTGCCCCTTGTCCTGTCGTTGGATGTCACTGAGAAGAGCCTGGTTCCATCCTCCTGACACTCACCTTTTACATATTTATAGACATGAATGAGATCACCCCTCAGTCTCCTCTTCTCCAAGCTAAAGAGACCCAGCTCCCTCAGCCTTTCTTCAGAAGGGAGGTGCTCCAATCCCTTCATCATCTTCATGGCTCTGCACTGGACTCACTCAAGCAGTTCCCTGTCCTGAAACTGAGGGCCCCAGAACTGGACATAGTGCTCCAGATTTTATTTGCACATATTTTACTCTAAATTTAACTCTGGCCACTGTCATCCAGATTTATGAAAACATTAACAACTCCAGGAAGATTTTACTGAAAGACCAAGGGCATTAGGTATTCGCTTAGGTATCCCTGATTCTATGTTAATCTAATTCTTTTTAGTGCTGAGTGAGAAAAATAAGAAGCAGTCTTCCACAAAAATATTCAATAATTTAAAAAGTAATTAAACGAGTACAAATTTCAACTAAAACAAAGATAAAGAAACAAAGAGCAAGGGGGAGATTTGAAATAATGTGTTTGTATAATGCACTTAGCATACTGTAAATGCTTTGCTGCCTCTCAAATTCCCTCACAAGTTGAGTGAAACTATTCTATAACAACACTATTACCAAGAGACACCTTTGAACTGGTCTATCCTGAAGAATGACCCCCAGAAAGATAAGGTGAGGAGGATGGGAAGGAAAAAAAAACCACAAAAAACCCAAAACAACAAAAAAAAGATACCAGCAGCAGCAAAAAAAACCAAAAACCAAACCTCAACTTCTGAACATTTTTCCCCAATTATTTTTGTAAAGTATTGATCGCAATTTAATTTTGCAGTCCCAACATGAGAGGCGCTTCATGCTGAAATGTCTCACAGGAGATTGTAATCAGGGTCTAGCCTGAAGGTGAAGCACTAGTACATAGGTTTTTACTCTATTCCTCCACTCTTCATCAGTTCTGGGATTGGAGCAGAGGGCATTCTCAGGCAGATTAATTTTTGACGATGGGATCGATGGAAGATGTTTTTTCCTCCTGACATTGAGTCATCTAATTTGCTGTTTATCTTTGGCTTATTGAGTTTCGAGCATTGTTAAATCATACCTTTCAGCTGTTTAATTTCAGCTGTGAATTTTGCATTCCCCTCTTGTACTTTGGCATAACTCTTTTACCTAAAATGAGTGGGGTGATGGGCCTTTTTTGACACCAGGTTACTGCTTTCGAGTCTGTTAAGTACTCCAAGGTAATGTTATAGTACTTTCTAGCCTTTTTTCTTTGCTTGTGGCCATAGATCAGATAATCTCCTGGGAAATCATTACTTGCCATCATTATTATCCCTAGCACCTTCATCTATTCTCCCTTGTTTCCTGACTCCATTGCTTGATGAAGTGCCTACTTGTGAGGACACCTTTAACTCAGGTCTAATAATTAACCCTTTCATTGCTCAGACTGGTTAATTTTCCTTCCCTTTTTCAATAAGTTGTGATCTATGAACTTAGCTTTTGGAGTAGCTCATAGTAACTGCACTCTGGACTTGCCTGTAAAGCTCTTCCTGGGGAGGCTGAGTTTTTTTCCACCTTGGTTTTTTTTTTTCAGAAACAAAGGGAACACTTTGCTAAATATATTGCAAATCATAAATAAAATTATTTTGCTCAAAAGAAAATTTACTTTATTTAGCATTTCCTAAAGGGTTACACATTATTGCTTTGCATCTCCTAATGAGGAATCCTCTTGTCTTGGTCCAGCTCTGAACAGTCTATGAAACATTCTTTCAAGTATTAATTTTTACTCACTCAACCTGTATGCATGTAATTCTAATTATTTGTGTATTTACAATAAAAGGTAGCTAGGAGCTGTAAGTTATCTTTTCATGGGAAATTTCTAAACAATTATACATCACATTGATTTTGAATAGCTTATTTGTAATAATTAGAAATATTTTCATTTTAGATTGGGCTCCAGGCTCAGAAGGACTAGCTTGTGTACTGTTTGAAAGCCTTTATTATAAAGAGTCTATTCCACCTTCTTAGAAGCACAATCTGCTTTTGTTTCTACCATTCATGCATGGAGTGTCTAGCACCACAGACATGATGGTCCCATGAATTCTACAGTAAATAAAGAGGAGGGTCATGCCAGTTCTGCTCAGATCACCTGGAAATAACATCTCAGCTTGCAGCGTGACCACTGGATTCTGCTCAGGCAACGTGCCACCACAACCCTCTCTTTTGGTCTGCGACTGCAAAATACAAATATGCTGCAGGGGTCTATGGGTGGTATTGGAAGACAAATGGATATCATCCTTCTGGACTTCTGCAAGGCCTTTGACATGGTTTCCCACAAAATCCTTCTTTCTAACTTGGAGATATGAATTTGATGGTGGACTGTTCAGTGGATAAGGAGCTCTTTGGTTGGTCACATCCAGAGGGTAGGAGTCTATTGATTGATATCCAAATGAAAAGGTGTGATGAATGGTGTCTCTCAGGGACCAGTGCAGTTTAATATCTTCATTGATGATACAGATAGTGGAACTGAGTGCATCCTCTGCAAATTTGCAGACATAGCTGAGTGGTGCAGTTGACAAGACAGAGTGATGAGATGTTATCCAGAGGGACCTGGACAGGCTAGATTGGTAGGCCCATGCAAATCTCATGAAGGGCCACGGGGATTATGAGAGGGCTGGAGAACCTCTTCTGTGAGGACAGCCTGAGACAGTCAGGGCTTTTCAGCCTGGAGAAGAGAAGGCTGCTAGGACACCCTCCAGCAGCATACCAGTACCTGAAGGGGGCCTACAAGAAACTGTTTAGAAGGGCATATAACAATAGGATGTAGGACAGCAGTGTTAAACTAGAGTGGGTTGGTTTAGGTTAAGCATTAGGAAGAATTTCTTCACTTCTTCTTGATGATGGCGAGACAGTGGAACATCTTTGCCTAGAGAGGTGGTGGCACTATTCAAGGCCAGGTTAGATGAGGCTCTGAGCAACCTGATCTAGTCCAAGATGTCCTTGCTCTCTGCAGGGAGGTTGGACTAGATGACCTTTACATCTCCCTTCCAACTCAAAGCATTCTATGATTTTGTGGCTCTGTGATGGCTGCTGGAGATACTGCTTGAAGTAGGAGCAGAACATGTTTTGGCCAATTTATCTTGTAAAGGATTTCAACATACTTTCATTTTTTGCCACTAACTAACATTTCTTAACTTCTAGGCACTTAAAAATTTAAGATAATGACTTGACTTCTTTTCCATAATGTAACAATGAAATGATGATGAAAACCAAAAATGATAATTTAATTGGTACAAAGTTAACATGAAAAACCTCATAGATGTAATTTTAAACTTCCTTGAAATGTTATTTTTATGATGGAAACGAAGTATTGATTTGCACAGGCATTTTTAATATAAACATATTAACATTTTATGCCTCTTAGAAGAGTCCTGTCTGTACAAACATACAATTATAAAACACCAGGTAGGAGATGAGATGTTCTAGGGCAAGAATTTTGTGCTTCCTATGTATTTTTCAGGATATTGCTTACACATCACAGTTAGAAGCAATACTAAACCAGCGTGGCTTTAGCTAGTTTGTTTTTTTCTACTGCTCTGGGAAAGATTTAAAGTGCAGCCTGTTTTACGACACTTTTGGGTGCCTCCATTATTTCCATCTTTCCAAGTGGTGCATCCCAGAATGTTTTGTGAAGTGTCTGGTCTTCTGGGCCTTCAAGGTGGCTCTTCAAGGCCACCTTCCCCAGCTACTCACTGCCAACAGCATCAGCAGCTCGGCCCATCATGGCAGGGGAGTGAAAGTAGCTGTAATTACTGGCTGCAGGTGTAAATGCTTGCTCCTTTGCCCCGAGGGAACTGAACCATAGCCATGATTAAAGGTAGTTAGCAATCCCTAATGACTACAAACATGCGGAGCTGATAATTACAACTACTTTTCATTCTGCCACCCGTGAGGACTGACCTACTGCCAGCAATAAACTTACTGGGGTTTTTTTCCTAAGTTTTATCCCTTTCTTTTCAGACTTCAGCTTTATAATAATTTAAAAATACTCCCCTTTTTTATTTTTTTTTTGTTAGATTCTTCTAATCCTTATTTGGATTCATTATGACCAACAGCATGAGAAAGGATCTACCAGCAGCTGTAAAGGGGTAATAGTGGAAATTACCCCTGGAGGCTCAGAGGGGACCTCATAGTAACTTATCAGTACCTGAGGGGGTCCTACAGAAAGGCAGGGGAAGGAATTTTTAACATAATATCGGATGGGAGGACTAGAAACAATGGATATAAATTAGAGGGGGATAGATTTAGACTAGACATAAGGAAGAAATTCTTTACAGTGAGGGTGGTGAAGCACTGGAACAGGTTGCCCAGGGAGGTTGTGGATGCCCCCTCTCTGGAGGTGTTCAAGACTAGGCTGGACAAGGCACTGGGCAGCCTGGTCTAGTGGGAGGTGTCCCTGGCTATGGCAGGGGGGTTGGAACTCGATGATCTTTAAGGTCCCTTCCAACCCAAACTATTCTATGATTCTATTCTATGATTCTATGAAATCTGACCCAGTGTGGTAATTTCCTACATTCCACTTTCTGCTGGTCATGTCAATTCATGCATTACTTTGATGCTGTCAAAGCTGTAAAACTCTAGCAAATGTTACTTTTCACATATAAAAGTTAACTATGAGTTTGTATAACCTGCTTCTTGATGGCCTAAATGAACACATTCATGATATCACAACAAGAGTCGGTGTTTTCATTGTAAAGCAAATTAGACTGCTCCTGTCATTAGCCTCTGAATCTCCCTTCTCTGAAAAAGGAAGATGTGCAAGCTCCATAAAACGCTTATCTATTAATCAATCCCATTCAGATACAATTCTCTTTGAAGACACGGGTAAATGGCAGGGTAGTCACCACAGAAGGAGTTTTCATCCTACATTAGAAAGACACCACTCCCCAAATCAACTGGTTTCTGGCACTCTAATCATTACTCATTTTTCCAGAGGATGTGTCTGATCAGCGGGTCTACTGTCACCCACGTAATCCCCGTTTATGACTCTTACCACAGAAATACCTGTCGTTAAAACACATTGAAATATTTTCCCTCTGTCTTCAGAAAAAATAAAAACACACAAACCCCCAAATCAATAATGCAGAGCCACTGCGAAAAAAACAAAAAGTACTACAAGACTGTTGAGTTAAAACATCTCTTAACTGGCTCCAGAGGGGCAGAGTCATCCCTCGTCCTCTGCAGCTGGAGCAATTCTGACCAAGAGGTGAGGTTTCACAAGTGAAAGAGAAACAAAGCTGTAAGAAAAGGAGAGGAAAGGGGATTTCAAGGTTGAAATGTCCACGCAGCCAACTCCTTCAAGGCAGGCATAAAACAATCTGTCAGGAACTTTTGCATGACTTGTTATTTTTGACAAGAGTAGAACTGATTTCAATAATGGACTGAAGATCTACTCTGCAAATACATGATCCCACTGTTGAGGAGTCTATTTCTTTAATGATAGATCGTGGGTCAATACTGTGTATTTGAGGATAATTCTGTACAACCTGACCCTGTGAGAAGGAAGTCCTTTGCCACAATTTGTATTGAGGGATTCCCATGAGTTAAGATTTTCATGAGTATTGACTTATGTGATTTGGGGGAAACCATTTCACCTCTTTGATGATGATAAATTCTCGCTTGGCCAGAACTGTTTTTACTCACCCAGTGTTGTATGAACCTTCTGTGTATGTGAATCCTACTGCTTTGAGTAAATAGTAGAAATAGTAAAGTCTGAGAAAAAAGCAGCCAGGCTAACACATTTTTTTACTAATTTAGCTTTTGCTTGGGCAATTTGGACAGTGCAAGACCTTGTTTTTCTGTCTGAAAATAAATAAAGGCCTGAGCTGCAAAGTCTGAGTTTTTAAATGTGAAAATTATGATTGTTAAATATGTGATTTAAAAATTTGTCAGCAGAAGGCATAAAATGATATGGATATATACTAAGGCTTACTGCCTAAGGGTCAATTGAAACAAGCAGATCTATGGGACACAAGAGTGGAAGGAGCAAGCAATTGCAGGTGCAAATATGCCTGGGGCTTCTCTAGCTTCAATTAAAATAAAAAGTTTGATAGGGCTAATAATTTCTGTCCCTTTACATTTTCGACAGCCGCTGGCATTGCCTGAACATTTTAACTGTGTGCTGGCAGAATTGTGGGCTTCCAAGGAAGAGACATCAGGATGGGTGATAAAGCGTAGATGGAAGCAAAGGTGTAAGGGAAAGGGTCAAAATGAATATCTAGAGGTCAAAAATGGATCAATTACAAGCCTCTGAGTTTGCACCAGTAACAAATACCCATCTCCCATCAGTTTCAGTTCCTGTGAATGAAATAATCATAGAATGGTTTGGGTTGGAAGGGACGTTACAGATCATCTAGTTCCCACTCCCCTGCCATGAACAGGGACACCTCCCATTAGACCAGGTTGCTCAGTGCCTCATCCAGCCTGTCCTTAAACACCTCCAGGGAGGGGATATCCACAACCTCTCTGGGAATAATGAGATGTACATGTGATGGTGTGTTGCCTGTCAAGTCTGAAAGGGTCAAAAACCCATCCAAGAACTCATGAAACATAAGCATACTCTAGCAGATGAGCAAGGCTGGACACAGCTCTTATCTTCATTTGCTCCTTTATCCCCAGCATCCTGCACCTCATCTCTGCCTTGTCTTACCACAGAGACCAAGCATCCCAGAGCTGAGTAGGTAGGTGCCTTCACTTAAGTAAGCTCATACATATTGCCTTGCCTCACTGTAGGCCCACCTTCACTCATGGCTTAAGCTAATAGGCTTAATGCTGTGGCATCCTGGGGGGTGGAGGACTGTGAGATAAAGGCAGAAGAGATTGCTAGGGACAGAAAAAAAATCTTGAATTTCTACAACAAAATCTGTCAGAGGTTAGTTTTGAAAGGTCCTTATTTTCACTACTTGCTTAAAGGGTAGAAGGCTCTCAGACTTCAAGTCAAATGTCCTATCTGCATGTTAACCTGATTGCTCTCAACGTTTGTGTGTGTCCTTGATGAGTATCTTTGCTGCTCATAGAAATAGAATAATTTGAAGTTGGCAGATGTGTGCAAATACCTAATGGAGAGAAGTCTGATTTGAGACATATGTGCCTACCAGAGAGAAGTCTCGAGGAACACCGTTATTTCAGTGTCTTTAAAAGAGATCAGAGGACATGACAACTTATCAAAGTAAGTTTTCAACTCCAAAAACTCCATTCAAATTTTGGCTAAGGTGTTGAGTGAAAGTCATTTGCTATGGCTTGAGCTGGATCCAAATGGATTTATTTAGGCACTGTATAGAAGGACAGGGAACTGCTTGAGAGAGTCCAGTGCAAAGCCATGAAGATGATGAAGGGATCGGCGCATCTCCCTTCTGAGGAAAGGCTGAGGAAGCTGGGTCCCTTCAGTTAAAGAAGAGGAGACTGAGGGGTGACCTCATTCATGGTTATAAATATATAACAGATGATTGTCAGGAGGATGGAGCCAGACTCTTCCAATCGACGGATAGGACTTCCAATGATGACTTCCAAGGACAGGACAAGGGGCAGTGAGTGCAAGCTGGAACACAGGAGGCTCCACAGAAATATAAGAAAAAGCTTTTTCACAGTGAGGGTGAGAGAACAGTGGCACAGGTTGCCCAGAGAGGGTGTGGATTCTCCTTCTCT
>VZTY01031025.1:0-10301 GCA_013400935.1 Turnix velox
TTCTATGACTTGCCTTTACAGCCTTTTTGTGCCCTTCAGCATCCCCCCCAAGCCCTGTACAGCTGGATGCCAAGGGCTCAGCCCCATCCCTCTCTCTCACTCAGTGCTGGATGTCCCTCACCTTGCTGGGTGGCAGTGAGTTACTCTCCAGCTGCTCTGCCCAGGGCCACAGAGAGAAGAAGAAGGTAAAACAACAAAACAAAAAAAACCACCCCATGATGCTGTATTTCACAGCACTGAGGATGTATCTGCTGATGCAGTGTGAGCTGCAGTGAAATTGCAGCCTGGAGGCACAAGGCCAGCACATTCCTCTGAAAGGCAAGTGGAGGGTGAAGGAGAGCACAGGGGCGGGGATGCTTAATTCATGATAAATTGGAGAGAGACTGAAGCTGCCCAGAGGTGGAACAAGAGCCAAGAGGCATCTCCAGTAATACCTGCCACCTTCCCAGGGTGAGATCTGAGCACAGGAGCAGATAGGCACACGTTAGGAAAGCTTTTTTCCCAGACCTTTTCCCCAAAGTGCATGATTTGATGGGAAATTTGAGTAAGGATGACTCAGACAAGAAAGGCACTAGACTGGAAATCAGGGAGGATGAATAAATAGGACAAGGCAGCCTGGTCTACAGCCCCAAAGTAGAGAGAGTGGAATAGAGTAGAGTAGAGTAGAGTAGAGTAGAGTAGAATAGAGTAGAATGGGATGGAATGGAATGGGATGAGATAGGATAGGATATAGGATAGGATAGGAGATTGGGTATAGGATATAGGACAGGATATAATTTCATAGTCATCTAGGTTGGAAAGGGAGAGTAGAGTAGGATGGGATGGAATGGGATGAGATAGGATAGGATATAGGATAGGATAGGAGGTAGGGTATAGGATATAGGACAGGATATAATTTCATAATCATCTAGGTTGGAAGGGAGAGTTGAGTAGAGTAGGGTAGTGTAGGATGGCATGGGATAGGAAATAGGATAGGATAAAGGATATAGGTTATAGGATAGGATAAAATTTCATAATAATTTAGGTTGGAAGGGACCTTTCAGATCATTGAGTCCATCCATCAGCCCAACCCTGATAAGCCTCATACCTGGACAGGGACTTGAACCCTTGCCCTTCAGATTAGGAGCCTGATGCTCTCCCAAGGGATGGGATGGGATGGGAAGGAAAGGGGATGGGATAGAATAGAATAGAATAGAATAGAATAGAATAGAGTAGGATGGGATGGGATGGAATGAGATAGGATAGGAGATAAGGTATAGGATATAGGACAGGATATAATTTCATAATCATCTAGGTTGGAAGGGAGAGTAGAGTAGAGTAAAGTAGGGTAGTGTAGGATGGGATGGTATAGGATATAGGAAATAGGATAGGATAAAGGATATAGGTTATAGGATAGGATAAAATTTCATAGTCATCTAGGTTGGAAGGGACCTTTGAGATCATTGAGTCCAACCATCAGCCCAACCCTGACAAGCCTCATACCTGGACAGGGGCTTGAACCCTTGTCCCTCAGATTAGGTGCCTGATGCTCTCCCAAGGGATGGGATGGGATGAGATAGAATAGAATAGAAATACACATACTGGATATTAGGAACATTTTTCACACTGCAAGGGTTATCAAGCTTTGGAAGAGGCTGCCCAGGGAAGTGGTTGAGGCATCACCCCTGAAGGTATTTAAGAGACAAGCAGAACTAGAGCTTAGAGATGTGGGTTAGGGAAGGTTTTTGTAAGACTTGGGTTGATGTTTGGACGTGATGATCCCTTCCAATTCCAATAGGCAGTTCTTTTCTGTTGTAAGAGTTATGCTGCTCTGTAGGTCCAAATCCCAGGTTGGACCACAGGACAGAGAAGAGCAGAGATATTATTTAACCCTGGGTAAATTAAATCCAAAGCAGGAAGTTGGCTGCAGCACAGCATGAGCTCTTAGAGCTGTGGGGTAATAACAGATGTGTGTGGAATCTCCAAATTAGGGCCCCAAACAGGCAAAAAACTGGAACAGCACGTGGATACATGTTCCATGGCAATGAGTAATGTTCAGTCATGTGTTCCACCCTGTCACCAAAGAGGAGCATCCAGCAGCAAGGCTGGAACAGGTCAGTGGGGCCAGGGCAAGTTTGGCATCACTGGAAGAGCAAGAGATCTGAAGCAGAGGGGTCAGACTGAGGATATCTTTGGGTCCTGGGGTAGGGAAGGAGAAAATACCTTAATACTCTTTGATTCCTGGGGTAGGGAAAGAGAAAATACCTTGATAGTCTTTGAGTCCTGGGGTTGGGAAGGAGAAAATGCCTTGATAGAGCCACAAAGAGGGTAGGTAACCACATCTAATAGCAGATAAAGATGAGGTGCTTCATCACATCCCTTTAGCAAGTATTTTTTTCACAAATGCAGCCAGCCAGGCAGCAAAGCACCTCAGCCCTGATCTGTCAAAGGTCTGTCTGGCTGAAGCTTTCAATTTTAAGGACACAAACGTGCAGTATTGGAGCATTATCCTCCTGGGAGGTGGGTCAAGGAAGCTCCTGTAACGCTCTGTGCACAGCAAAGTCAGGATTCTTGCTATGTGACACACTTCAGCCCAAAGGCTGCTACAGCAGACACTGAATATTTATGAGCTTCAGACAAGGATCAGCACACCTACAAGACACAGGCTGCAACTTGGCAAAAGAAAAAGAATGAAATAAAACACCTAGAAAGACATCTGGGCAAGAACAACCCCTTGTGTCAGTAGAAGCTGGGGAGCAACCTGTTAGAGAGCAGTGGAGGGGAAAGGGACCTGGGGGTCCTGGTGGGCAGCAGGGTGACCATGAGCCAGCAATGTGCCCTTGTGGCCAAGAAGGACAATGGCATCATGGGGTGTATTAGAAGGGTAATGGTTAGTAGGTGGAGAGAGNTCGGAACTTCTCCCTTATGAAGGCTGAGGGAGCTGGGTCTCTTCAGCTTGGAGAAGAGGAGACTGAGGGGTGACATCAGTCATGTCTATAAATATGGAAAGGGTGAGTGTCAGGAGGATGGAGCCAGGCTCTTCTCGATGACCTCCAATGATAGGACAAGGGGCAATGGGTGCAAGCTGGAACACAGGAGATTCCACAGAAATATAAGAAAAAGGGTTTTCATGGTGAGGGTGACAGAGCAGTGGCACAGGCTGCCCAGAGAGGATGTGGGATCTCCCTCTCTGGAGACATTCAAACCCCACCTGGATGCCTTCCTGTGTGACCTGGTCTATCTAGATGTTTCTGCTCCATCAGGGGAACTGGACTAAATGATTTGTTGTGGTCCCTTCCAATCCCTGATATTCTGTTGGATATGGGGCAAAATATCAGCCCTGGGTATGCCAACCTGCAGAGAGCAGAGAGACCAGAGAAAGGGAGCTTCAAGACCATTTATCTGCTGGCTGTCCCCAAAAGGTCACACAGTTGGTGGCACATGTATGAGCCATAAACTGCTCCTGCTTCTGCAGTTGTGTGTGTTAGGAGGGGCCCCAGGCTGGCCACCCTCCAAAGGATGTCTCCTCAGCTCAGATACAGAAGGGAGATGTGCTGGCACTCAGACTTCACTCAGAATTAGTGCTAACAAAGTGCCTTCTCTTGGCTTCCATAGGGTGTGATGCAGATACAAGTCTTGTGAGGAGCAGCTGAGGGAGATGGGGGTGTTCAGCTTGGAGAAAAGGAGGCTGAGGGGAGACCTTCTCACTCTCTCCCATTCCTTTTTAAGGAATGTTTAGAGAGGTTGGGCTCAGTCTCCCAAAGACTCCCAAAGAGTCTCCCAAAGAAAAGGAAATAGGACAAGAGGAAAGGGGGGTTGGAACAAGATGATCTTTAATGTCCCTTTCAACCCAAACCATTCAATGATTCTATGAAATGGACCCAAGTTGTGCCAGGGGACAACTTGAGTCCAACCACCCCAGAGCAGGCAGGGACATTTTCCACTAGATCAAGTTGTTCAGAGCCTCATCATAGTTGGAGAACTTTAATTTCTGACAAGTATAATCCATGTTGATGGTATTTAAGAAAAGGTTAGTTGTTCATCACCCTTTCCATGCCCCCCCCTCAGCTCACCTGAGAGAAGGATTTATCCTGACTGTTTTATCATCTCTAAATCTCTTTGGTTGTCTCCATTCTGCATTTTTAACAAGAAACAAGCATTTTGTCATGACTGCAGAGATTAAACCCTGACAGACTCTCAAGCCATTAACCTGGAGGAGATGTTATAGTAAATTAAACATATTAATGAAGCTGTTCTACAAGCTCTGAATTTGTTAGGTAAATTGTACAGTTATTAACAAGGAACCTGACTCTGACTAATCCATCACCAGTGGGGTTTGTGAAGGTACAGGGTGGGGATGGATACCAGAAGTCCCTGTCTATCCCTTTGTCAAGATGGAAGCACATTGACAGGTTGAGAGAGTAGGGGCTCTTCACCCTGGAGAAGAAATATTTCTTCTGGGGTCTACAAGAAAGATGGGGAAGGGTCTGTTTTCAAGGGTATGGAGTGATAGGACAAGGGGCAAAGGGTTTTAAACTAGAGCAGGGAAGGTTTAGATGAGACATTAGGAAAAAGTTCTTCCCCATGGGAGTGGTGAAGCACTGGAAGAGGTTGAACAAAGAGGTGGTGGTGGCCTCATCACTGGAAACATCCCAGGCCAGATTTGATGAGGTTCTGGGCAACCTCATCAGTGGGTTGGACTAGGTGACCTTTGAAGATCCCTTCCAACTCAACACATTCTGTAATTCAGTGATTCTTTGTTGAGGTTCTTGTGCTGGGAACCAGGGTAGTCATCCTTAGATCAAGCATCTGAAGTGAAATTTCTCATTGGATAGATTCATCCTGTCTTCTGCTTGACCTAGAAGGATTTTTGTGTGGCTGCATGGGTTGTCTGAGGAGCAGGGGAGGTGGAACTACCTGCAGGGTGTTGTTGTGCAGTCCCTGTAATAGAGATATGTGTTGGCATCTCAAAAAAGATGTTCTGTAAATAATGTTGTCTATGGATTGTGATGTCCTTTTGCTTGCATGGGAAAGGGCCTGATGAACTCTAGAAACTGATCTCTATTGCCTCAAGTCTTCAACCTGCTTCACATATGGTGTCCTGGTGCTATTTGATGGTGTCAGATCACAGAATCACAGAATATCAGGGATTGGAAAGGACCTCAAGAGATCCAATCTCCCTGCTGGTCCCTAGACCTGGTCACACAGGAAGGTCTCCAGGTGGGTTTTGAATGTCTCCAGAGAAGGAGACCTCACACCCTCTCTGTGTCACCCTAACTGTGTCACCCTAACTGTGAAAAAGTTTTTCCTTATATTTCTGTGGAATCTCCTGTGTTCCAGCTTGTACCCATTGCTCCAAGTCCTATCATTGGAGGTCACTGAGATAGGCGTGGTTCTATCCTCTTGACACTCATCCATTACATATTTATAGGCATTAATTTTGTCACCTCTCAGTATTCTCTTCTCCAAGCTAAAGAGACCCAGTTCCCTCAGCCTTTCCTCAGAAGGGAGATACTCCATCCCTTCATCATCTTCATGGCTTTGTGCTGGACTCTCTCCATCAGTTCTCTGTTCTTCTTGACTTGAGTGCCCCAGATGGACAAGGCTGAAGCAGAAACTTGTGCCACCAAGCCCAAACCTGTGACAGCCCCACTTTATCCCACCAAAACCTTGCCATTTCCCCCTCCCATGTGCATGGAAAAGCACAGCTATCATGTCCCATGGTGTGTGAGGAAAGCAGCAGAGTGTCCTTCATTATGCTTTGGCACTAATTAAGACAAGGTGCCTGCCTGCAGCAAGGGGATGTAGCTCCATGTGTCAGGGAGTGCAGCACGTGGGGAAATGAACTCATGAGAGCTGTGTCTCCCTGGCAGTGCAGGTGGCTGCTAATTTGAACACTCTCCACCATTTGAATGAAACCAGCAGGGGTGAGGAACAGGGATTTGTCATTTCAAGGAGGCAGCTTTGGGTCCCTGCCAGCTCAATGGGGGTTGGGAGCAACTCTCCTCCTCTCCAAAGCAGCAGCTGCAGAACCAATCCCAGCCAGAACCTCCCTTATACATGGGGTTTCTCCTAGTAAACACTTCAAAAAAAAAAGGATGGGAGAAACCTCAGATCTTGTATAAGCCAATTCCTGGTGGCAGGATCAACTCTACCTTTGTTCCCTTTGATAGAGCCTTCCCCAGCCTTGACCAGTTTGCCTTTTGATGCCTCCAGGGATGGAGCAGCCACAGCTTCTCTGGGCAACCTTTTCCAGTGTCTTTCCACCCCATATCAACTAGTACTAGCCAAAGGGCTTGCAAGTGTTTTCTCCCAGCTCTTAGTAAGCTGAAGGACCCTACAAAAGCTCAGCTGTCTCGGGTTCCTCTGGAATAACTCTGAACCTATGAAATTTAGATATTGAACTACCAGAGGTAGCAGGTGGGTGGTATCTTTAGGAGATTTCTCACCTATAAGTGCTCTCTCCTGCATTTTTTTATGGGAAGCACTCAGTCTCTCACCCCTCCAGCATCCTATAGCATTCTACAGCATCCTACAGCATCCTACAATGGCATCCTATAACACAATAAGGCATCCTACAACACACTAAGGCATTGTACAACACAGCAAGGCATCCTATGTCATCCAGGCTTCTATCCTGAGCAGAGTGAATCCTTCATGGTCAGGATCTGCCAGGCAATATGAGCAATCAAAGCAGGATGGCTTTGAAGCAGGCAAACAGATTCGTGTCAGAGAAATCCCCCCCCCCATGTTTGGTCCTGCAAAGCAAGGGAGAGTTTTCCTCGGCGAGGTGCCAAGAAACCTTTGAAGTGTCAATCACATCATTTGGCATTGATTTTTTTTTTTAAAGGTTCCCAGATTCTCCCCTCCCAGGAGTCAGACTTTCTGCTGACAGGCAAGTCTGGCGTGGGAATGTTGGTGCTGTGCTGTGCTGTGCAGGGTTTGGGACCCTGCAGATGGGTAGATCCTGGCTCCCCATATACAGGTGTTCCCACAAAAAGGCTTGTGAACATGGTTCTGGGGATATTTCTTTGTAGGGGGTGGACTTCAAGATTCAGAGAGACCTCATAGTGGTCTATCAGCACCTGAAGGGGGTCTACAGGAAGGTTGAGAAGGGGCTTTTTGGCAGAGCATGGAGCAATAGGACAGGGGCAATGGTTTTAAGCTAAAGAGGGTAGATTAGACAGTGAGGAGGATGGTGATGATGGATGATTGCACACAGAGATAGTGGAGGCTCCATTCTTGGAAACATTCAAGACCAGACTTGCTGAGGCACTGAGCAGCCTGATCTAGTGCAAGATGTCTCTGCTCACTGCAGGGTGTTGGACAAGATGACTTTTGAAGGTCCCTTCCAACTGTATGATTTAAGCACACAGACACCTCTCTTGGGCTTGGGATCCTGCATATGGATACATCCTGGCTTCCCAGATAAAGGTGTTCCAACACAAAGGCTTGTGAACATGGTTCTGGGGGCATTTCTTAGCAGGGGATGGACTTCAGGTTCCAGAGAGACCTCATAGTGGTCTACCAGTACCTGAAGGGGGTCTACAGGAAGGTTGGGAAGGGACTTTTTGGCAGATAGGAGAAGGAGCAATGGTTTTAAACTAGAACAGAGTAGGTTTAGATTAGACAGTGAGGAGGATGGTGATGATGGGTGATTGCCCACAAAGATAGTGGAGGCCCCATTCCTGGAAACATTCAAGACCAGGTTTGCTGAGGCTCTGAGCAGCCTGATCTAGTGCAAGATGTCCCTGCTCACTGCAGGGTGTTGGACAAAATGACTTCTGAAGGTCCCTTCCAACTGAATGATTCTATGATTGAGTAATGATTTTACCACTGATGGTGAGCAAAGATTTCTCATGGCACAACATGAGATTTTCCCATGGTTTTTGGATGGTTTAATTTTCCATATTTTTTTCTTTATATACATAAGTTTTTTCAGGACTTACCAGCACACTGTCCTGGCTGTGATATATTTAAACATAAGAAGGACATTGAGCTGTTGAAGTGGGTCCAGAGGAGGACCATGAAGATGATCAAAGGGCTGGGGCACCTCCTTTATGAGGACAGGCTGAAGGAGTTGGGGTTGTTGAGCCTGGAGAAGAGAAGGCTTAGGAGGGACCTCATAGTAGCTTCTCAATACCTGAAGGGGGACACAGAAAGGCTGGGGTAGGACTTTTTAATAGGATATGTGATGGCAGGACTAGGAATAATGGATGCAAATTGGAAGAGGGGAGATTGAGGCTGGAGATAAGAAAGAAATTCTTTAGTGTGAGGGTGGTGAGACACTGGAACATGCTGCCCATAGGGATTGTGGATGCCCCATCATCTCTGAAGATATTTAAGGCCAGGCTGGATGAAGCACTGAGCAACCTGGTCTAGTGGGAGGTGTCCCAGCCCATGGCAATGGGTTGGAACTAGATGATCTTTAGGGTCCCTTTCAACCCAAACCATTCTATGATTCTAGAAACTGTTGCCTTCACATTTTGTAATAAGGATTTGACTTTTACTTAAGTGGTAGATTTCTCTGCACTTAAATCATGATGTTTTTCATCTGGGACTGACAGCTGGGAAGTACTAGGTGCCTTCAACTTTATAATTACCTCTGCCTGCCTTGTCTGCATGTTCCTGTGCACACATAGACATGCAGTTTTGTGCCAAGCTGAGGAGGAAGCAGTGAGTGCAAGCAACAGCTGGATCCAGTATGTGGCAAGTCAGGAGGAATTGTTTTTCTCTGAGCATCTTTTTTATCTTTTCATCTTGGTCTTGTTCTTCCTGGCTGCAGCATCATGTGAGCAAATAGCTCCCAGAGATTCTCAGTCTGTCTGGGAGAAATGGAGGTTTGTTTGATATTGATCCTGCCTGTATGAACTTCCCTCCTCCCTGGGGGTCATAGAATCATAGAGTTAGCCAGGTTGGAAGGGACCTTTCAGATCACTGAGTCCCTTCATCAACCAGACATTGACAAAAACCATCAGTAATTGTATCTCTAAGCTCTATGTCTGCTTGTCTCTTAAATATTTCCAGGGATAGTGCTTCAACTCCTTCCTGGGAAGTTTCTACCAATGCTTAGTAACCTTTTGTATAAAAATTTTTCCTAAGAATCAGTCTAAATCCCCCTGGTGTAACTTGAGGCCATCTTCTCCTCTTCTCTCTTCTCTCTTTTCTCTCTTCTCTCTTCTCTCTCCTCTCTTCTTCTCTCTTCTCTCTTCTCTCTTCTCTCTTCTCTCTCCTCTCTCTTCTCTCTTCTCTCTTCTCTCTTTTCTCTCTTCTTCTCTCTCCTCTCTCCTCTCTCCTCTCTCCTCTCTTCCCTCTTCCCTCTTCCCTCTCCTCTCTCCTCTCTTCTTCCTTCTCCCTTCTCTCTTCTCTTCCTTGAGAGAAGAAACTGACTTCCACTTCTTCAAATCCTCCTTTCAAGGAGTTGTAGAGAGCAAGAAGATCTTCCCTCAGCCTCCTTTTCTCCAGGCTGAACACCCCCAGGTCCCTCAGCTGCTCCTCACAAGACTTATTCTCCAAGTGTATCATGTCAGCCCTATGAGACTGATGGTATTGTATGAGGAGGCTGATGGTTCCCACATGAGGAGGATGCCTTCAAGGTTATCTTTGTGGTAGGTAAGACAGGACAGCACTGGAGAAGTCTGGAACTAGGGGTTGAACTAGAAATGTTTGCCATCATCCCTTACACTGTCATATCCCTTGCACTGCCTCTTCCATCCCACTTGTATTTCCTGATTTTTTGAACCAAAACTATCCAAGGAGCTTTCTGCCAGAGCTGTCTGTTGGTCAGAGTGAGTAGATCTCTGTGGCTGGCTGGGCAGCCACAACTAGGGAAAGATGGAGTGATATTTTGGGAAGGAAGGCACTGAACAATCTGATCTAGTGGGTGGTGTCCCTGCCTGTGGCAGGGGGATTGGAACTACATGATCTGTAAGGTCCTTACCAACCCAAACTGTGCTATGATACTATGATTTTAAGGCTTTCTCTATCAACCAGAGATCCCAGCAAAGAGCTGTGGTGGAGAGGGGTTTGGAGAGGCCTCAGCTCGTGGTCTGTTTCCTTTTCCTTTTAATGTGTTTGCTCTCTAATGTGTGTTGACACAGTAAATACACATGTTTGTACAAACATCCCAGCAGAGGCTTGCTTTGAAAAAACCCCTTTGCAGGGGATGGGAAA
Organism: Turnix velox; assembly: GCA_013400935.1. NCBI lineage: Eukaryota > Metazoa > Chordata > Aves > Charadriiformes > Turnicidae > Turnix > Turnix velox. The sequence continues at coordinate 10,153 of VZTY01031025.1, forward strand.
TGTGCACGGCAGATGTTGGGAGGAGACCCTCTGCCTGGTACAGAATCATACAATAGTTTGGGTTGGAAGGGAATTTAAAGATCATCAAGTTCCAATCCCCCTGCCATAGGTAGGGATAAATCCCACTAGATCAAGTTGCTCAATGCCCT
>VZTY01031027.1:2975-17216 GCA_013400935.1 Turnix velox
AAGCCAGGCAAATGAGCAGGCAGGAGGAGCAGGGCGGCGTCGCCAACCTCCCCGCCGGCACCGCGCCGGGGGGAGCGCGGCCGCCGCTCGTCACATGGCTCTTTGTTGTTTTGCTTCTGCTGCCTCTCCCGGGTTCCCCCCCCCTTCTTCTCCGTTCTCTCCGCCATCGCTCCGCCGGGGTAGCCGCTGCCCTCCCTCCTCCTCCTCCCTCTCGGCCTGCAGCGCCGGGCCCGCAGCGGGGCTGTGCTGGCGCCAAGCCGGCTGCTGTGCTGCAGTGCAAGCCGCCATGGCCGACTGAGGTGTTACATGTGCTGCCTTTTTTTTTTTAAATTGTCGTCTTTTTTTGTTTTTTGCCTTTTTTTTTTGTCTTCTTCTTTCCCCAGCTTGGGGTGGAGGCGCTGGGGCTGTATTTGGAGAGCTCTGCGGGGAGCTGCACCTGGTGCTGCAGTGGCAGACCCAGGTTAGGTGAGCCGGGAGAGCCTGGCTTGAGCAACCCACCATCCCCCCAACCTTCAAAGGGCAGGAGAGGGAGGAAAAAAAGCAAACACTTGTGTAGAGAGGTGGCCTCCTTGGTAAGGCTTAGAGCAGGATCGTCCTGCGGACCCTGTGGGAGGGAGAAGGTAAGTGGCTGCTTGGCAGAGGCTGCTGCGGGAGCGGCATGTGCCGGGCTGGGTGCGCCCCTGCCCGCCATTTCCTGCGGCTCAGGAAGGACCAGCCACACCGTGGGTCTGTAAAAGCCGTGCTGTGGTATGTGGTGAGAGGTGTTCTCCTGCCAGGGAGCCGCGAAGGAGACACCGCAGCCTGCGACCTTTCGCAACGACGCCAGGGCTCAGGCTCATCCCTTCTTTTCTTGTCCTTCCTTCCCCCCCTCACCCCCTCCCTCCTCTTCCTCCTTCTCAACCCCTCCTCGCTCCTCTCTGTGGAGAACAAGCGACAAACCGTCCGCACCAAACATAACACGTTTCCATGGAGGGGGAGAGAAAAAAAAAAAGCCCCAATGTCTTCGCATTGCCAGGCTGCTTTTACATCGCTACCTCTGGGCTCTGTGACCCCCCCACACACCCCTTCTCGGGGTGCCACGGGGGTCCCCGGCCAGCAGACCCTTCGCTCCGTCCCTGCGAGACCGTCCCGAAACGCCTGGCCCTTAACTCCTGCCAGCCCTGCAGCAGCCTCCCCGCTCGACAGTTGCTCTTTTTAAAATCATAATCTTCTAGTAAACTTGGAAGAAAACGGTGACGTTGTTCTTAGCAAACCGCCATTAAAAGGGGCTCCTCTGCTGGTTTCTCAAAACAGAGGTGAAAACCATTTTTAGCTTCCTGGAAATGGCCGAAAGAGGCGACGTGCAGATCAAAGTTACGGTATGGATCTGTTGTTGGGTTTCGCAGGGGTGTTTTTTTTCTTTTCTAATTTTTTTTTTTTTTTGAACTGTAATGAGAACGTTCTTGCATCATAACTCAGCACGTAAAGTGATTTTTTTAAAAAGAGCAGATTTAAACAGCATCGAGTATTAGCATTCCTAGGGGTTGAGATTTACGTTTAATAGGTATTCGGCGACTAGTCATATCTGCATTTTAACGTGTCTCCGTTTAACCCTGGAGCAAAGTCTCTGCCTGGTGCCTGCAGGCTTTGAAACTCTTTAGCCCAGACCATGATACTGTGGGAGGTTAGAGCAGCTTTGTCCGTACTTGCACCTCTCTGCACATTTTTTCCAGGACGACGATCTTTGTCTGCAATTAATCATTGTTCAGGACGGTCGTTCCCCATGGTAGGATCCATGGGCTGTTCCAGCTGGGAGAAGTCCTGGAGCGTGTGCCCGGCACCATGTATGTGCCAACCAGGGCCAGAAATGGTCGAGGTGTCATACATTGAGCTCGCCTTGCCCACCCCAATCAATCCTGTGGGTCCTCAGCACTTCTGGAAATTGGGGGATGGTTGTTTTTTTCTGTAAGTCTCGAATTGAAAATTTCTTTCCATTTTATTTTTTGAAGAGTTTCTAAATGACTGTAAGGCTCAGCCTAGTGTAAAAGTCAACGCAGGCAGTTGAGAGGCCGGTTGTGCTCCCCGGAGTGGGTGGTTTCATGGCTGAACCTTGTATGTGAAAAGCGAAATGTTCTGGGGTACAGCGTGTTTGAATCCCAGAAAGGTCAAACCAGACTTTCATACTTGAGTTAGATTGACCCTGCTTTGCTGCCTGAGAGGCTCTTTAGAGAAAGAAAGAGATCTTTCAGGGGAAAGGAAGAAAGAAAAAAAAAGATTTTTCTTTTTTTTTTGGTCTCTCTGAACAGCTTATGGTGACTCTACTTGAAGCAAAGGGTTTGTTCTTGCCACAGCGTCCCTCCCCTGCATTGTTGAGTGGAAAACGCTTATGCTAATTATTTCACTGTCTGTTATCAATAAGAAGTGATTTAATTTCTTTGGCAAAGTGTTGCAACAAGAGCAAATTAGATTGAGAGGCAAAGTGAAATAAGAAATATGCAGCTGTTCTGCCAAACAATGATGGGGACTGTTTACTGCGCTTTGTTTTAGCCTGGCTCGTACACAGGATCCTTTATGTTGAAGGTTTTCGTGTCACAATCTACTGCTTGTGCAAGGAAACTAGATTAATAGCTTATAAAGGACAAAAGAGACTTAGGTTCATCTGCTTTGGCTTCCTGCATTATGTGGGTCATAAGATTCTCGTGAATTTGTTGCTTTTTCTCCTTTGAAAGAATTTAACTACAGCATACCCAGCTTAAAAAAACATCAGCTTTTGATTTTTCAAATGGGCTGTGAGGGAGTGAAGTAAGAAGTTAGCAAATTGTTTCCATCCAAACGTACCTGACAGACTAGAAATCAAAATACCTTTTTTTAACTTGTCTAGTTTCTGCTTTCAGTTTCTGGCTGTTGCTGAATCTCGGTTTGCCTGGCGGAGAGGGCTCCATTAGCAGATTTCTGTCCCTGAGTAGCTGCGTTCAGGCTGAGCAAACCATTTAAAACACCCTTGGAGGACTTGCAGAGCTCCCCCTCGGGTCCATCCTCACTAATCCCTTTAATTCTCCTGTCGCGGCTCCCCGTGATCACTCCAGTTTTTCAGCATTTGGGGCTGAGCAGAAGGGGACAGAGAGGTCAGCGGTGATCATACCCGAGCCAACAGCCCTCCTGGCGGAGATGTCTCTGTTAGGACTCCAGGGATTACACCAGCCCACGTGCAGCTGGTTTCTCAGCACGGATCCTAAGATCTGCTTCTGCTTGGGATGGTATCCTACCGTCTGTGCTTCTCTTTCTGCCTGTAGGGCTTTACTCTTGGGCCTCTTCAAAAAGGCAAGTCCCTAGACTTAGATTGTTGCTTGCATTGGCCGTATTTTTTTTTTTTAATCCCCCCTCACACCTGCTTCTTCCCCCCATAGACCCGATTAGTAATGATTTTATATTTTCCTTACAGATAAACAACTTCTTCTATCCTACTGTAGGAGGGAGTTTCCTGGTTGCGGGTGTGTGTGTACACTTCAGCCATGTCAATATTGTGTGGGGAGGAGGTGTGGATGTACTCCATTCTCTTGCCACACCCCAGTTGCATGGGAAGAAATCCCAGTTTAGGAGCTGGGAGGGAGCCAGGAGTCACACTGCAGCTTTTGCCTGCCCTGTTGTCTCTAAGGTAGCCATTAAATAATTCAGGGCCCAAACCAAGGAGTTGCAGGATTCGCAGAAGATGGCAACTGTAGGACACAATGGCTACAGCTGCATTTTGAGACCTTCTTGTTAGATTGTGCCATCTTGCTCCTCTTACATTTTCTTAGTTGTAACTGTGTAAATGCTTTAGCAGGAGTCATCCCTCTTGTAGAAACCTCTTACTAATTCTGTTTCCTCATACCTTGCAATTCATTAAATCATTTTCTCTCTCGGCAGCGAAACGCCCAAAGCTTTGTCTCCTATGGATTTGTGTCCTTAAATGCCCCCTGATAAATCTTCTAGCTCTTCCCCACTCTTGGTATGGGCAAGGGCTGGGCTCTGCTGGCCTTTTCCCGAAACCAATGTGGTTCCTCCACTCATTCAAGACCTAGGTAGGCTTGGGACTCCTTCCCTACTGCCAGATTTGATTGAGATTGGAGGAATGAGAGGAAAAATGACATAAAGCAACACAGTCACATTAGGCTGGTTTGTATTTAACAAGCCAGGCTAAGAATATCAAAGGAATTTCGAGTAGAAGCATGGACAGAGTATTTGCTTCTTCGGTTTTTTTTTTTTTTACCAAGAGATTTTTCATTTCTTCCTGAGAACAGCAAATGATCTGTCTAGGGAATTCCACAGCCAAAATAAGAAGCCTCTTGACAGATGTCACCTGTGCCTGAGGATGCAGGGGATGTGAATATTGAACAATGACAGGGAATCACTGTCTGCCGTGATGTTTGGTTGCCTGGGTGCAGAGAGACACACGGTAGTACCCAGTAGTAGAACAAACATTTATTTCGTTGAAGTTCTGTAGGACTTTTGATGGACATGTTGGATATTTGCCAGGACCACCTTTTTTTTTTTTTTCTTTCCTTTTAAACTGCATCTGTTAGTTTTATTTCTGCTGCTATTATGAGTAAGCTGCCTCTGTACAATAGGTAGTGAGTGCTTTCAGAGATCTAATCGTTCCTGAGCTATAAAGGAATAAAGAGGCTGTTCTAACACCTGACTTACAGGGTGTTTTGTGTGGCTCCTTACCTATTGAAATGCAGCAGCTATTGAAACGCTGTGATCCCATCAGAATGTACAAGCCGTTAGTTTTTAGAATACCTTCAAGCTTTTAGAATACCTTCAAGCTTTTAAAAATAAATAAATCAAGAAGGCTGTCAATTCCCATCAGCCTTCTAAAGCTATCAGATTACTTAACATTTCAGTTCGGTGATTTGTGGTCTAAACAGTAGAGTTATACACTCGGACAAAAGAACCAAAATGTACCACTTAAAGAACTCAGGCACACAGCTTCCATCTAAAGGAAAGGAAGATAGGGATTAGTAATGTAAAAGGATATTTTTGCATTTAAATATTTCTCTATCCAAATACCTATCATTAAACAGTTAAACGTGATGGTAGCTGGCGCCTGCGAGTCTTTTTTAACAAATGCAGTGCATACAAGGGACATTCTGATTGTAAGTGACAGAGTAGTAAAATGCTGCAGCCAGAACAGTGATGAAATGGAACAAATTTACCTTACAAATCAGAAGAGTCTTAACTGTTGTGATGCAAACAATGTACAACACAAGACCAGGATGGTTTTGCCCTTGACATTGCTACCGTTGCTCTCAAATCTGCAGTTAAGGATCCCCATCTTGATTTATTTTTTGACAGGGCAGTCGGGAGCGCCCCAGCTGGTTCACTAAGCAACGGTTTTCAGGCAGAACGTGCGGAATTAGGGAGTTCTGTGCCATCCCTTGCCTTTCTACGCTGCTGCAGAGCAGCAGCTCCCAGTTGCTAAGCAGCTGCAGAGCCCTCTTTGCCTTCACTACCCATCAGCTGTGCTACGGGAGCAACACGGGTTCTCCTTGATCGGTGGAGAGGAGCCGGCAGCATGAAAACGGGAGCAGTGGCCATGGCAAAATGGTTTCTGTCTGGCTGATGCCTCCCTCCCCCTCAGCAGAGATGCCTGACAGAAGCGAAGGGAGGACACTTGGTGGCCCAGGAGCAGGGGGTGGTGGGGAGGGGAGAGGGAGAGCCAGCATATGTGCACAGTGGAGGTTACAAAGACAGCAGATCTTAGCAGAGCAGGGGGCAGGCACTGAGGAGAAAGAAATGGGAGAGAGGCCAAATGCACAGTTCGGAATATAAAAAAAAAAAAACAACCACCTAAACCAGTAGCAGAGTGCAGCATATGGAGAGGGGAAATAAAGTAGAACTCGCCCAGCCTACGAATAATTGAATAGAAAAATCCGTGAAGAGAGAGGAAAGGAGCTTGATTCATTACTGCCCTTCACCTTGTGGAGATGGCTACACCCGGGAAGAGGAGGTGTGGAATACAACAGCATCTTTCATGTTTGGCAGTGAACTGTAGGTTTTACATTCATCCCCTGCCATTTGTGGTTTTCTCGCTGGATAGCCCTAGCCTTTTGTTTAGACTTGACTCCTGCAGGCTCTGTTCTCAGCCTGGTTTCTGATATATTTTCATATTTGCTTTCTCTTTTTTCTCTTTTTTTTTTTGCTTTATCTTCTTTTTTTCAAGGTAAGTCTTGAATCATAAAAGCTTTTTCAGATTCTTTAACTTTCACTGGTGCAGGGCATTGCTAATTCCCAAGTGAAATTATTTTCTACTAAATCAACAAAGCCATGGCTGCTTTTCTCCTCTTTCTCCCTGGAGCTACTGGTGGAGAACAGGGTTCCTTTTACTTTCCAGCATCTTCCCTGCATGTTGTCTTTTTCTGCCAGCAGTCCAGGAAGAATTGCTGCTAGCAACACGCAGGAAGTGTTTCCTGTGGCAGTAAATAATCACAAATGCCTGCTGTAGTACATAAGAAGCAAGGGAATAGTACAACGAACATCTGTGAGGGGGCTGTGACCAAAAGACATTTCTAGTTCAATCTCTCACATGAAAAAATACTTCATGGTCCCAGTTCCTAATGTGCAATTGTCTGTATGATAGGAAATACCCACAGAGCTGGCAGGGAAGCTGTATGTTCCTCTCTACTTCTCCTCCAAACAGGATTGAGGGGCACATTTGCACAGGAGGGTGGGGAGAGGGATTTAAGATTGTGCAGCTGTTGCCCTCTGTGGCCAGTCCTGGCTTGCTTGGTGGCCATTTGACTGAGAACACTTCCCTAGGTCCAAAATTGAGCCCTAAAAGCCCCTCCATATCTACAGTGGAAGTGATTTGCTGTGAGTTCTGTACATCTTTGTGTTTCAAGCCAATAAAAAAATTGACAAAAACACAAGCAGTTGTGATTAATGCTCAGAAGATTGTTGTTTAAGTTCTGGGGGGGGTTTACTACATTTATTTCCTTCTTCCATTTGTCTGAACTATGTATTTGTACTGTCTATAGTATTGTTAGGCTTCTCAAATTATTAAAGGTCTTGGGATTGCTAACATTTTACAAGTAGTTTCAGCTGCCTTTCACACAGGAGCATTTTTAGCATTAGGAGAGATGTATGTTTAATTGGAATGTTTTTAGCCCGGAAATCTCCCCACCTTAAGAAATCAGAGCTACTGTGTTAATCCCAGCAAACAACTGGGAAACTTGACTGCGTGCCTGTTGTTAGGACGAGAGTCAGGAAGGGTGAAATGTGTGTAGGAAGAGGAGAAACGCACAGGAAACATGCCATCAAGGTCGAACTCACGCGGGGCTGTGAGCCAGGACGGGTTTGGCGATGACCCGTGGGCTGGAGCAACACTGGAAGGTTGCTGCCCTCTATGCGTCTCTGCTAAGCAGTCCAAGCCACTGCCACGATTGCTCAAACACCTTCCCAACCTGCTCAGCAACTCGCAGGGAGGACCTTCAGCCCGGCCACTCTGTACTATCAGCCTGCCCAGCTCCCACAAGCACGTCAAAGGCCAAAATTCACAACTCAAAAGCAAACACGACCCAGTTACAACTGGGTTTATTTCCAGCCCCTTGAGTTATTAATTAGCCTGTTCTGAGTGTTGCTGTTTCTTTGCAAGGTTTGCTCTGGCTATTCTTGGGCCTGAGATAATCTCAGTTTGGGCTTGTACTTTATCTAGGGATACTCTGACAGGCCACAAACTTGCTCCTGACAAAATTCCATCCCTAACCTAAATATAGGATCCTGCCCAACCTGATGATGACAGAGTAAACGCTTCCTTCTTAGCCCTTCCTGTACATCCAGCACTCCACAAAAGCTGGGCAGAAATTATAAAAATTCTCTATCTCAGAAGACACCATAATCTCTTTAGTCTGCAGTTGCTGTCTTCCTGTAGGAAGTTTGTACAAATACCAGAGGGGAGGACAGAAACTTCGAATATTAATTTCCCTCAGTGCCAGTGTCAGTGCCATACATTACTAGTCAAAAGCCTGTCCCTATTTCATCCACAGTCCCTTCTCTTATGGATGACTTTGCTCTCCCTGTTTTCTCCTAGGAACATTCGCATTTTCCCCACATTTTTGTCCAAAAGGTTTCAATGCTTCCTGCCTGGGCCATGTGCAAGAAGTGATGGCTGTTGCACAACCCATGCAGCCATGAAATGTTGATCAAAGCCTGGCTCCTGTAATGTCTCTGAAAAACACGTGCTTGTTGAGGTTGCATCAGAACTCATATAGTGAAAAGCAAATTTCTCAAACCAAACCTGAGCTAATTGAAACTCAAGGTTCTCAAAAACCTCACAAAGGAAGTACAACTCCACACATTTCAGGCTTAGTGGAATCTACCAACCAACTTCTGGGGACCATAACCCAGGTTTGGCCATCCACCTCCTCCATGCTTATCACTGCTGTGTAAAGAAGCCAAATGCAGCTCCTGCTCTGGAGCTGTGATCATCCCAATTAACATCCACTGCTATTGATCTGTCCTTCCTTGTCTCTAAACCAGCAGGTACATTAAAAGAAAATACCTCTCTACCAGGAATTGCCTATTCTGTGAATGGGAGAAGAAGGGATGAAGGAAGAAGATACTGCAGAGCACACTCTGAAATAAAATAACATCTTAGTGCTTGCTGGTACAGGTGAAATGTTGGGTGATGAAAACACAGGAAGGTGTAAGCCAAAGGGATTTCAGAGGTGTATACTAAAAAGAGTGCTGGACATTGGGTACAAATGCATTGTGTTGCAAAGAAAGCTATTTACAGCCCTTTCCCCTATGTTTTTCCCAAATTACTTCCTGACAGAATTAGCCTCTGCTGCAGGTCTGGAAAGAGAAAAGCATCTAATGCTGATTAATTTCATGCAGAGCCTTGTGCTCTCACTCAGCCACAAGCCAGCCTGCGCATCACTCCTGAACTCACTGCTGCTATCTGTTCCCATGGTGAAACCAGCCCCAGCTACCAATGCGAACGCAACCTGCAGATGTCGCCTGAAACAAGACGTTTTGAACCCCTCCTCTCTATAGCAAATGTCAAGATTCACTTCTCAGCACGGAGGTAGAGGATGAGATCCAGCATCCCTGTGATAGCCCTGCCTTGACAGATTCCCCCCCATCGCTCAACGAGGCCGTGCCAGCACATCTGGGAGACACACACAGAGCCCAGATCGGCGGGGGCTGAGTTATGGTGGTGTTGGCAGACACTTGCTTGTTCATTTCATGCTTTTCAGAGATCACTCATTGTGTTTGATGTTCCAGAAAAGCAAAGGATGATCTTAACCTCGCGTTACCCGTTTGTTGGTTTTGTTTTTTTTTGTTTTTTTTTTTTTACAAGCCCTGTTGGCTTGAGAATTCACACTTCAGTGAGGAACAGAAACTTGAAACTGGCCCTGTGCATCTACTGTATCAGGCTGAGATGTCACCTCGTTGATTTACATACTCTTCAGATTTGTTAAGTGGAGGGGTTTTTCCACCAGCAAATGCAAAGCCAAGAACTCAGTTTCTAATGAAAGGTGAGATTTGGCACGTTGGCCACTCATATATCTAGGCCATACTTGGCCCACGAAGCCCTGATTTAAATCAAACCAGAAAAAACCAGCTCAAGAAACCATGAGTGTTCCCCATAAATAGCTGCTCTCTAGGTAGCAGTCAGTGTGGATTTTATGAACAAAATCTGTCCAAACTACATCAAAGTGCCTGAATATTTGCTGCCTGACTTTGAGAGTGATGTGCCTAATTTAGCCAACACCTCCTGGTGCAGAGCCTTGTCCTGTTTTGTTTCATTCCTCTCTGGTAGCATTTGGACAGATTTTATGTGGAGTTTATTGGAAGATTTAGTGCATGTGCTACCTGAGCCAAGTGAAGCAGGAACCATATTCCTTAAGCATGAAAAGGCAGGAAAAACATTTTCTTATTGAAATATAATTTTTCCACATTACTTAATAGTCTAGAAAGTGAATATCTTTCTGGGAGCACTTCCCACTGGGAAAAAAACAGAACAAAACACAGTTTCTACTCAGCCAAACAACAGTGTAACAATATTTTAGGCTGGGTTAAATGTCCTAGAAACTGGCAGGTGTCACAGCCACCTTGCCTTCAGTGAAAAAGGCAATTGAGAGCCCTTATGAAACAAGGGATTTACATCAGTAGGGGCTACTACACAAAAAGCAGGCACATGGCAAGGTCTGAATAGATGGTGAATCATGTGGCCCAAGGGATTTCTCAGGGTGGGGGCATGTGTGTAAAATATCAGGCCATGAGGACCAGATGGTAGAGCTCTGCATGTGCAAGAGAAACAGCAAGAAGCACTACAAAACATGGACACTGAGAAGCAGCTGAAAGTCAAAGAGACAGGGAGCTTTGAATTTTTTGGAAAAAAAAAAAAGGTATTGCCAGGATTGAGTATTGGCACTGTGAGCAAAAACACAACTGAAAATAGCAATTTTGTACAGTTGATCTGCAAACAAATCGAATTATCTTGAATATATAGCTATCTTTTACAGTGATACTGTCACCTGTAACTTCTTTGTCTGAGCTCATCTCTCCTACATGACAGTTTTTCCCTTCCCTGCCTGCCCTGTCAGTTCACACTGTAAATTCTTTGGAGCAGAGATTATTCTTCATTGAGAATCTGTGTACATTACAAACAATTGTTGCTCTTTTGTAACACCATGTAACAATCAAACATGAAATTTATCCAAAATTCACTCTACTTACATGGTGAAGCCCCATTCTTTAGGGTCTGTCTTTCCTGTTGTGACCTCTCCAGGTCATCATCTCTTGCTGTATATGTAAATGCTGTGTCCTTCAGTGGGAATCCATCCCTGAAAACACAGATAATTAATGATTAATAATGCTCTAAAATAAATATTTAAGGCTCCGTCTTATTAATTAATTTAGTTAAGAATCTACATAACATTCACTTTGATTTAAATGGATCTATTTGTTCTTATTAAGTTTATGTTTAAGTCTTGTAAAGCTGGGGTTAAAATTCTTAGCTGCATTTCAAAAATGTATTTCTAAAGACATTTAGGAAGTACAGGTCCCCATTCTTGCCTTCATGTTGCCATATAAACTCATAATATGAGTACACAGCAGATGGCGTGCAGATCTCTGCACCATAGGCTGAGCCCTTGCTGTTTAGCTAAAATACTTGTATTTTCCATTAAAAATATTACTGCAAGCCACATTTCTTAGCCTCAAGCTTAATTCATTGGAAACTAAAATTTCACAGTATTCAAAGTTCCTCCAAACAAGAACATTGCTAACCAGAATATTTTGACGTAAATGCTATTTAAACCAGTATTTTTTGAGCCGAAATATTTATAATTATTTTTCTCTTTCCTCGTTTGATTCTTTTAATGTGATTAAACCTCAGTTTCCTTGACTCCTTCAAACAAATCCCAAGGGACAGAGGGAGGCAGCACAAGCAGGTTGGTGGTGTTTCTTTAGGAGGTCAGTCTAAGGATATGCTTTGAGGTTTTTTTCATTGCACCAGAACAGTCCAGGAGGTTGCAAGCACTTTCTCCCAGGCTTAGTATTTTGAGGAGTGGGAGTATCAATTTATTTCATCCCCCTGTGTTGTAACAAAAGTCACAGCTTCAATATTAAACCAAATCTGTGAGTCTTTTTTGGGTGTCCTCACAAATAACCTGAATTACCCATCAATACCATCTGTCGTGCTTTAACCCGAGCCAGCAACTAGGACCAGGCAGCTGCTCACACACTCCCCACCTCCCATCAAGTAAGGGAGGGAGAGAAGGGAGAAAAGAAAAACCAGGACATAATCTGAAGTGTCAAAGCGTCTTTTAGAAACCATAAACTCACATTAATTTTCCTAGATAGTGTGCTAACTTTTCACTCCTTTCCAGTATTTTCCTTGGCAATCAGGAAGCAACAAATGGGTTACAAAATTAAAATACAGATATTTACCCTAATAAAATCTTAATTTTGGTAGGCTCACATTAAGTCTCTATCCATATATTGACTCTTGATCTGCAGATGCATAAGCTTTTGATGAAAGAAAACTTGTGCCGCAATCAATATACAGGTTGAAACAGGACTAGGAGAAGGACACTTGCAATTAATAATAATTAGATTTGAATTTGACTTAACAGAAGGTTGAATCTTCTTCCCTTCAAGTCAGTGGCAGAATTCCATATTAGATTTTCCTTTTTTCAGAGTCAGCATAAGATGCTTAGCTTTTGCATAGGACTTTATATGCCTAAAGCATTGCATATCCATTAATTAAAAATAAGTAAGTGAGGCACAAAATGCTGTATTTCATCAATACTGAGTTGACTGGCTTCAAACAGAACATCTGTTGCTTAAAAACAGTCTTTGTAGTGTTCACGGTTGATTTTATAATCTACTTTTAAAATATTTTTTTTTCACCCTAAATCTAAAGATATGCAAATCTTCAGAGTTTTCTTGAAAAATACAAAGCTGTGAGAGAGTTTTGCCAGATTTGAGGGGAAAAAAAAAAAAAAACAGGAAAAAAAAAACAGGAAAAAAAACCCCCATGAAAAAAAACCAATATAACAATAACCCACAAAATACTTTTATCCCTTAAAAAATCTTTTATGGCAGTGACTGGTTTGAAAAAAACCCTCTTGAATTACAGTAACAGTTACAGGAAAGCTACAAAGTCTACCTATAGATAGAGTGAAACTAGTTTTGAGCCAGATCCAAATAAATCATTTCAAGGTAAAACCATTTTTTCCTGGATCATTCATTCCTGCAAAATCCTGGAATTCCCTCAGCCATGACAGCAGTCAGGAGCTGACAGCTTTTACCATGTTCCAGATAAAATATGTAAGATTGCATTTCACAAAGCATCTTTTTGCCATCTGGTGTATTCTACACTCTCCCCATCATCTTTCCCTTCAATGAAATGCTTAAATTTGAATAGGCGTGAATTTGGTTGTGTTTTTGCTGTTATTATTATTCGAATTATATGAAACTCTGGTATTTATGCATCCCTCTTTCTACCTATCACTGAAATATCCTTTATTTTTGCCTTTTTTTTTTTTTGCTTTTTGCACAAAGCAAGGGCTCTGTTGAACAGATGGAGGCACAGCCCTTTTGTATTGGGTTTGGACGGCCATCTAGTGGCACAACCGAGCAACAAAAAAATGCAAAACCTTTCACTTGTGATCTTTTTTTTTTAGTGAAATTAAACGATCTTGCTGAACTCAAGCGCGCCCTCGTGGATTGGCTGCTATTCCCTCATTTTTAAAAATTTTAGAGTAACTTCTGATTTCTCGAGAATCCACAGGGTTTATTTGAGATGGATCACACTGTGAAACCCTGCTGAGAAAGAAACACCATTTCTTTTTGGTGCAGAACGGGGGCAGTCTGGGACCTGAGAAGGTTTATTATGAATATACTTGGCTGTTGTGCCTTCCATGATACAAACCTGGGGCTTTGCATCTCCACCATTAATGTTAAATTCATTAAAATGTTAAATTCTGGGTTATTTTCATAGCAGCTCACCTCAGATGTGTGGCACTGGGTGAATAAGCAATCAGCCAACCCATCAGTTCCTACTCAAGTGGAAAATAAAGAAGAAAACATGCAGAAAACTACAGTGTTTGCCTTTTAGTGAGTACCTCACGGGATCTCTGCCTCTGCCCCACCATGGCTGCCTCTTCTTGTTCTTCCTTCGACCATCAGGACCAGGATCCATCACTGCAGTCATTGAGGATGAAATGGAAGACATCCCTTAGCCACTGGTGACTTGAGGTAGCCAGCATGGTGCTCAAAATGGAAGGCATCCCCTCAGCTGCTAGTGATCTAAGGTAAACCAACATGGCACTTGAACTAGAAGACATCTCCTCAGCTCATGGTGATCTGAGGTAAATCAACATGGCTCCAGACATCTCAGCTGCTGTTGATCTGTGGTAAATCAACTTGGATCCCAAAATGGAAGACATCTCAGCTGCTATGATCTGAGGTAAATCAACATGGCACTCAAACTGGAAGATGTCTCCTCAGCTTCTGGTGATCTGAGGTAAATCATCTTGGCACTTGAACTGGAAGATAATTCTTCAGCTCCTGGTGTCTTGAGGTAACCAACATGGCAGTCAAACTGGAAGACATCTCCTTAGCTTCTGGTGATCTGAGATAAATCAACATGGCTTCAGACATCTCAGCTGCTAGTGATCTGAGGTAAACCAACATGACACTCAAACTGGAAGACATCTCCTCACCTTCTGGTGATCTGTGGTAAATTAACATGGCTCCAAGCATCTCAGC
>VZTY01031028.1:0-170185 GCA_013400935.1 Turnix velox
TTTGTATTCTCATTTGAATGCACTGCTACGTTGGTATGTGATTTCTATTTTAAATTAAAAGCAAGGACTATATGAATAAAGATGCTTTTGAATTTATGAAGATGAATTTGGGTGGATTAAGGGAACAAGCATGCAAACATCTGACACAGCTAAGCGTCAGCTATCTTGAGGCAAAAAAAAAAAAAAAATGCCAGTGCCACAAAATCACTAAAAACTATGTTAAAAAAGACAGTGTGAAGAGAAGACTGAAAAAGGTGCAAACCAATAGCAATTAAGGTTAAAACCCAATCCACATACTCTGCCTCTTCATGCACATAACTCACTGCACAGAAAAAAAGATTCTCTCCCACCACTGGAATGGCTCAGTGCCTCAAGGATATGCATAACAACTACTGTTACAGAATAAAAAAAGAGCACAGGATATGAGGAGGAATACTCTCTCTCCTCCAAAAAAAGGGAAAGGAGAACAACAGCTTCAAATGCATACAAATGAAAGGACACAGCAAAAGGACATCACATCAATAGGGAGAAAGACACAAACACAGCCAACAGACCAAGGGTGAAATAGAGTAATACAGAGACTTATAGATCCAAGTTCTCCCAAGAAGAGTGGAAGAATTCTTCTGAGCAAAACCCTTGACCACTCAAGCAAATGGCCCCTGCAAAAAGCCAAGAAACATCTCATGAAGCTGTACCTGTACCTCACATGAAATAAATGAGCTTCATAATGCACAGCAACAAATGAAGGGCTGATCCCAATTTTTTGTTGTTATTACAAATAAGAAACTATTTCACTGCAGCCGTTGAAATTACTTCACAAAGACAACAAAAACTCAGCAGATGTAAAATGTAATTCAGGCTCAGGAGGAAACACAGACTCCCTATTTTTAATCCTTCTGCAGCAGAAGGCCTTTTGTTATTGACATGAGGAAGGAAAGTACAGAGAGCAAATCAATTGTGTCAGTTTCTCAGGTTATGATTAGCATAAAGCAATTTCCACAATTTTTTTCTCCTCACTGTTTTGGCTCTTATGGCACTTTCACCACTGATCTGACATCATGGGATGAATATTTTAAGGAAGAAACAACACATGAGTAGCACCACAAAGTTTGTCTCACAGGCAGGCAAGCTGCCATCACACAGAAGGCAGCTGAGTCACACAGGGTATAAATAACTCTGTCAAGAGAGTAACTTGTCTGACTGTGAAATCACTCAGCACAGCCAGGAAGGTGGGGAACACAGTTCCCTCTGTGTCAGTGGTTCCCTTTCCCCCACAGCACCTGCAGCATTATTGCCTCTTTCAGGCAGCAAAGCCATGCATGAGGGAAGACAGAATATCCTGGTCCTACCTGCTGACTTGTGGCTGTGTGAGAATTCATTCACTCTACAAGATTTGAAAATCTGGCCATACTAAGCATTCACTCAAGTGTCCACGTGCCAGTTAGAAACAATCCTACGTGAAGGGATGGAGCCACAGACAGACTTGGTGCGGAGAAACACCAGTACACTAAAATCTTCCAAGTGTAATCTCTAACTGTTTTCCACCAAATAGCTTAATTTAACTTTCAAAAACTATACACATACTGCAGCCACATCTCCCTTCAGCAGAATGTTTTCATGCAGAACGGAACATCACAATACTCTCTACAAGTTCATAAAAATATGCAGCCTAAGACACTAAGCATCGCTTTGCAAGGTGCTTGCTCTTCTGTTTCTTGTAATGTTTCTGTCCTGTCTGTTTGCCTCTCAAAAATTCATTATCCAAAGAAATTTTGAAACCACACAACAAAACTGTAAAGTTATGTCATGGACTTCTGTCAGGTGAAATATGAGGATTCCTTTGAGTCTCAGCCTGAAGGCTCCTTGCAGCAGCATTTCCACTTCAGGGAGAAGCCTGCCAGAAAGCCAAGCCTTCCTATAAAAACAAATGTAAAGATCCAAACTAAAGATGAAATTCCAGATGTATTTTTTCTCTATGGAGATGATTTGAATTGCTGTCACAGATGATTTGTCACTGCTTTCTGGGATGCCAGATCTTGTTCCAAAACACATGATGCAATACAAAGACCTTATGTAAACATAAAAGTGTGAGTTTCTCTTTCTGTAATCTGGCCTCCTTAGTGAACACCATTATGGGCTTTGATGGTGACTTGAATTCTAAGCTACATCAAATTCCTTTAATTGGCAGGAGTATGGTAAATATGGCCAAATATTACTGTATTTCTTGCATTGAGCCAGACATTGTAAAAAGGCATGTGTAAATAACTGCCTGCAATTTTCTCACCCTCCAAAACACCAACCTTCTTGTGGGTTTTCTTTTTTTTTTTTAATCCTCTGCTCATGGAGAATGCTCTGCTCACTCCAAAGTATTTTTTAATAAAGCCCATTTCTTGCCAAAGGCGTAACATTCAAAATGAAAAAAAAAAGCCAGACTCAGGAACAATCTGCATTTCCCTGTGGGAGTGATCTTGAAGAGATAGTCTATCTCTCCTTCTTATGTGTGGTAGCTACATTCACTTATTGGAAACATTTTCATTTTCTTCTGCCTTTTTATTCTCTTCTGACAGGCGTGACAGCTAAGGTCAAGTCATTCATTGCTTAATGAAATTGTCCTGTCTCAAAACCAAACAAGTATTTTTCTGTGCAGCAATGACTATTACTCCTCTTTCACCATTTCCCCTTGCTTATATCTATCCTCCCCATCTATGCAGTAGACACATTCTCCATTTTCTACTTTATTTTACAGCTCTGTAACTGAGGGTCTCAGGTAAGGAATAGGAAAATGATAGTAAAAAAATCCCACACTGGTGACATATTCTTTCTACTTCATTTTTACAGAGAAAATGAGTGATCTATTACCTATTGACAATACATTATCTACACAAAAAAACATTTTTAGGATTGAAATGAAAATTCTATTCATTAGCAGGTATTTGTAAGATGTTGACAATCTGAAACTGTTCCCTTCACTGAGAGGTTCCTTATGGCCATGATGCCAGCAGGCATTCACCATCTCATGCTACCTCCTATCTAAGGAGAAGGATGCCTAGTAGCACAGTGCTGTCTTTCACATTTATCTCCCCTTCACAGACATCAGGCTGGTGTCCGGGAATACAAATGAAGGGATACGATGAAAATCGGTTTGTTTGGCATTGAGAGTCAACTGTGACTGACTAACAATCAATGAATAACCCAGTGGGTGTTTGATTACATGGTCTGCATGTTAGGTTTTTGAAGGCTAACCTCTGAAAGCACATTTCCATCCCCTTGGCTCCCAAGGAGAGGATAAACACTCGAAAGTTAGCTCTGTCTTTCTCAGGATTTCTTTGTACATTGCCCTAGCACAATGGGGCTCTGTTCTCCAAGCAGCTCTTCAAATGAAGTTCAACACCCGTTTCCTTTTATAATCACATAATAAACAGTTTGTGATTAGTCTTCTACTTTCCTGATAGGCTTTACTGATCACATTTGCTGTTAGTTTGTTGTTCACCTTGGCAAGAATCCTCTTGCTAGATAAGAAAGGAGAGGAAAAACTCTTTTCCCTCAGCAGCGACTTTCTTGCTTGTGTTCACTTCCACAAATAATTGTAGCTAACAACCACTTTTTTCTTTGTCCAAGACATTTCTTGAAATTCATTTTGAAAGATGAATTGAAGGCAAGTGAAATTTGTAAAAAGCACTTCAGCTGTGAAGATCATTCTCTCAGAGCTACCATGATTTGGTTTCTAAATGGAACACTTACTGTTTGAAATGAGATGTTGTTTTGAAGACTAGGCATGTCTCAGCAGCATTTCACTCTTTAAGTGGAACTTTCATAGGCAGGTGACTTTCAGAAGCACCTATATGCTGGCTACAGAATCACAGATTAATTTAGGTCTGGAAAAAAAGGCTTTAAAATCTTGAGTCTGTAAACCTGGGACTAAGGCAAAGATGAGAAGGGAACTAAATACACACAATTCAGGTGTAATCACAGCAAATTCTCATTTAAATTGCAATGAAGTTTTGCTCACTATTAGGCATACTCCAACACTTCAGATTTTGAAATTTTGCTATATTTTACTATACCTGCCCCAAAACACACAATGCTGCTGGAGCCATAACAGGATGAACAACACCAGAGACTCACATAGCAGCTAGAGCAGCAAGTGGCCATTGCTTTTGGTTTTTCCAGGAAACGTACTAGGTGATCAAGACAGTATATAAAAAAGATTCAGTTAAGACTTCAGTTAAGACTTATACACCTTGGGTTTGCACCCTTTTTTGACATATTAATACTGTAAATCTTTATAAATAGAAAAGAAAATCCTAACATTGATTGAGAAATAGGCTGAGAAGCAAGACTGAGAAAGTTAATTGCACAAACTGTAATAAAGTTAACTACCACTACTATGTGGACAGTGGAGATGATGGGCTTCCAGAAATGTCTACCCACTGCTGCACATTTGAGAGCTGAGAAAGGCTAGTAAATATACTGGCTGGCACAGCTGGGGGCATTGTTAAAGTGTCCATTGATAATTTTAGGGACAAATACTAGCTGTTATAAACGCAATAGAGGCTTTGGGAAAAGGATCAAAAAACATTTAAGAAGTAAAGGAAAGGAGGAAGACAAAAGTGAAAAGAAAAGGTGGGTGACTATTTTAGTTTAGACTGACTGTAATATTTTTCTTAAACCAAACTGCTCATCAATCAGTCCCAAGAACAACATGTTTTGAAAACAAAGACAACTCACAGAAGTTGCATCTTCAGAGTGTACCTGCAGAGCATCTTATAGATGAACATCCAGGGCAATTCCTCCTCATGTCCCACTGTCACACTTCCCATCAGATTGTGAAGGGGAGCACTGCCCCAGATGTGTCATGGTGAATTATGACATCAGTGGAGACTGATGACCAGCATGAGACCAGCATAAAAGAGGACAGCAACAGCACCCTGATAAAGACAGCCCTCACTTCTCATATGCCTTGGACTCAATGTCTAGCAGAGATAGCTCACAAAAGCATCAATTTGGAGTCACCTGTAAGGGGAATTTTCATATAATGGGCATCTGGTCTGCTCTCAATGAGATTGAACCCACCAATTTATTTCATGCAGCAATCAAACATTAATGGGTTTCTGGTTTTACCTGTTCAGACACGAGATGGTGACTGAAAGAGATAAAATTGCATCCCATCAAAGGTCTTCAGAGACAACTAGGTGTCTTCACCTTGCAGTTTTCTTGCTTTTTTCTTAGTAAAAGAAAAGTTGGGATCTATAAAAACTTTAAATACTTTGCATTTTCTAAACAGGAACTCCTCTGTCAATCTCCCACAGATTTCAGCCATCTGATCTTTTCTTTGCATCTCATAATAAGACACAATGCCAAGAAAGAAATAACTTAAAGGGCCATTCCATGAAAACAAGCAAGGGGATTTTTTATTTCATATCTCAAAATTAGAAATGCATTATTGATGGAAACATTAATTATATATTTTGGATTGATAACCAAGATTTGAAGAAAAGCACAATATTTGAGCCCACATAATTGCTATCACAGCTCACAATCTCTCTTTCTTATTAAGAACAGACCCCATTTCCTCCTAGTATGAATATTTTATCCTGAGTGTATGTTCCAGGTATTTGGCAATATCTGCTATTCCATTTCAGTCCTTATTTTGAAAGAAGTCCACTAAGATGAAAAGATTTGCCAGTGATATAATCTATTGTACTTCTAAGTCAAAATAAATTTGAAGTGAAATGTTGTAAAAAAAAAACCAAAAACCACAAAAAAAACCCCCACAACAACAATCCCAAAACAAAAAACAAAACCCGTAACTCCCTCACTCCTCTAGGGCTCAGACCCACAGCCACCTCAGTCCTTCACTGCATCTTTCCAGCCCTCTGTAAGTCACAGGGAAGTGCCTGCTTTTCCGTGGCTTGCAGAATTGCTGCTGGCTCAGATTCCCTAGGTTACACAAAGTTTTTGCATGGCAGTGAGTTGATTTGTAGCCTCTCAGAGAGCTATTTATGTGCATGCACACACACACATGCATCCTCTCGCATGGACTTCAGCAGAAAAGGGACCTCTATTTTATAGTTTTCAGTCACCCTAAAGAAACTGAATTATTTTCTAAACCCACATTTGATCTGAGACTGGGAGAGTTACCAAAATATAAACCTGGTCAGCCAATGTACACCATGGAACATAAAAGGATTATTTTGTGGACATAGATCTCATACTTTCCTGTTTTGTGCTACCAGGTGCCTCAGGAACTGTTCAGAGCTCTACAAAAGCCACGCGGAAGAGATCAAACTGGGTGAGCCAGGGTGGACCAGAGGCAGCAGTTGGCAGGGCCAAGGGGCTGTGGGTAAAGTTGGCCACAATTGTCCTCAGCCTCATTGAGTTTCTTCTTCTGTGACAAAAGGCAGCTCTTCTTGCCTTGACAATAAGTGCATCAGATGTGAAGTACATGACTGTGTATGTCAGGCTCAATTTGCATGAAATTATAATCCTGCATTAGAGGATCTTTTGGTCATTTTTTAACTCACTTGGAATAAAGCTGGTTGATTCCCATAAATACACACACACTTTCCAAACTAATACGAATATAACAGAGATAAGAGATGATCATTCTTAATCTAATCTTGTCAGCCATTCAGCAGTGACAGTACTTTAACTCAGGCAATAAAGTGTCCTGAAGCAGGTGGTAGGATGCTGGGCACAGGCTTTAAAGGCCCAGAGTCAGTTCCCTAAGTTATTGCACAGGATTCAGGAGTGAGGAGGTGGTCTTCAGACTTCTTGCATGTCACCTCCCCATTAGTAAAACGGGTAAGCCACCACATGGTGCACACCAGCCTCAGTGTGCTCAGAACAGGGCAGGGGTGCCAAAAGGAACCGAAGAGTACAGTTAACTACAGAAATCAGTTGTTTGTAACCTGCTGCTACACAAAGCCTAACTGAGACAGAATCTGACATTAAACTATTATTTTGTAATAAACTTCTCTAGGCTTAACAACATTATTTAACAGAATGCTACCAAAACTAAGAAAACAGGATCTTTGTTGGGTTTTATGCTTAATTCATACATAACATCGATACCATAACTTGTGTGTTAGAGACTGAAGACTCTGCCTCGTTACTAAATGTACACGCATCATGGCCCTTACAAATCTCTATTAAACTGAGGATTAGGCAAGGCCTGGAACAGATAGACAGTATATTTTCATTCAATCTCCTTTAAAATAATGATGCATGCAACTTCATGTCATTACTCTTCAACGGTCTTAAGCCTATTTAATAGCACAGTAATATTCCAGAAAGGAAGAGAGAATTATTTCCACATTTAATTTTCATTGCAAAAGTGAATGTGGTTCTTTCCATGGCAGATAAGCAGCTAAAGCTGCTTGGTACCTTAACTGGGATATGACTGCATTAGCTCTGCTACATTACAGCTGAGCTAATGAAACAAAGCTAAATGATTAGCTTCAGACTACTTGGAGTATCTGAAAGTAACATTTGACTTGCCTCTAGGGATCTCTGTAGAGGAAACAGGGTCTGCAAATGTTGCACCTAAATGAGCATCAAATTTGGCCTTTGTGAGATGGTGGTATCTGCCCCATCCTCCAGTGGCACAAGTCCTGTGCTTTGGGCTCCACGGGGAGAAACCTGAAAGCTACAGGCTCAGGTTCCCAGTTCCTCTCATCTGCTGTGACAGGAAGGGATGGTTAAATGCTCTCACACACTCTTCTTCCTAGGGATTTGTGATAAGGGAAGGATAGTCCCAAAGTTGCTCTAATCACCTACCACAACTACGGAGCATTTGAACTATGAGGTGATTTTACTATGGAGGAGGAGTTCTCTCTCCAAGGATCTAAGAAGGCAAATTCTCTTAATTTTTTTAACAGATGTGTCACTTTAAACTACAAAAATGTTATAGAAAAAAAACCTTCAGCCTTTGACAATATTATAGAATTATTTTACATATGTACAGAAACATAAAATCAGTCAGGGAACTTGGTTAAGTTATCTCTGCGGCTGGTTTAATGACAACTAACTTTGCTTCTCACTCAGGAATAAAAACCTGGTGGGTTTTTTTTAACCTAACCTTTAATTAATAAGAGTACAACAGTATGAATGATTTACAGTGACATGCTCTGACAGTTTATACACAGTGAGTAATGCCATGTCAGATGCTTCAGTATTTATATTGAAATGAATGGCACATAACGTGATGCACATGCTAACAATGAACATAAATATTTAGTACTCCCAGCAAAGCCTACTGGGATGATTAATTTGGCCTTAGCTTTGCATCTCTCTCTCTCTCTCTCCACAGTCTTACCTATCAGCTATTTATTTAAAGGCATATTTCTATAAGAGAGTCCTTATCAAGTGTATTTACACATCCTTGCAATAATCATAGATATGGGCAAGTACTTCTTCTCAGAGGGGTGAGTTCCACCCACATTACTTAACAACATCACAGAGTCCAGAAAAGCCACCTGGACATGCAGCAGCCTGGTAAGAGCCCAGGAACTGTGCTGTTACTGTCACATTGCCAGTGACTCTCATCACACCCCCACCTCCTTCACAGAGATGCACCCTCTCTCCATTCCCTTGTGGCAGAAAAGGAGGACAAGACCAGTGCTACACCACCCTCTCAGCCACTCTGTGAAGAATACTTTCGAGTTACAAGGGAAAAAGAAACTACCTTTTGGGATGGAAAGGACACTACATGTAGTTTCAAACAACTCTGCAAATTCAGTAACTAGAGCATACATTTAAGAAATAATTATATGTGCATTCTCACTTGGTCTTCTGTCATTTGCAATGCAGGCTATTTCTGTTAGAGAGCTGCTAATGTTGCAGTGTCCATACTGTGACTGGTCTGTCTAGTGTTTAAGTCATGGGGAGGGAGAGAAATATCTTTTATGTTATCCCTTATTCCTACCCAAAGAGAGCCTCTGATTGCTCACCAATTAATACTTGTGATAATTAGCTCCATTTTTAGTGTTAACTGTGCTTACTGAACCACAGGACATGTTCTTCAGGTATGGCTCTAAGCAAAATTAGAATGCTTCTTAGCTTTGGAACATTTTTGAGTGTTAACCTTGAGATTTCGCATCTTCACTCCTTTTTAATATGTAACAGCTAAAAACATTTACATTCCTAAGAAAAGCAATGAACAACTGGTTGTTTTCACTGGTAACAGAGAAACCACAGACATGGCCTGTGCTCTCCATTCCACAGCCACTCTCAAGAAATGTGGGAGGTGGGAGAAATTTGATTTGGTCATACTATCCAGCATGTCAGCTCGCCTGCAAGAAGAGGAAGAAGTGCAAGCTCATTCACTGCTGTTCCTGTCCTTCACCTGTACATGGTCTCACTGGCACTGCCTGCACACAGTATCTTACACCATTCCTGATTAGTCTAAGGAGCCCAACAACCAGTGTTGAGGCGCTGTTATAAAAAAATTCACATTATATACTGCAAGTATTATTTTGTTTCAAAGCTCAAACTAAAAACAAATTAACCAAGATATTTTCCTTGTTGAAACATAACCACCTAGTTGTGAACTGCAACAAGGCATCTACTTGAACAGGGTATCAATGAGCTAGCAGAGGATAAACCTATACTGCCAGAGGCTTTTTCTCACTTTGAGTAGTATCTTTACAATCCAGTCACACCTATATGAGCAGCATATTTTTGTATTTATCCACCACTAATCCATAATTCTTTATGAACTGAACTCTCATTAAATTCTGTCATCCCAGTTGTCATATGAATAGAAGAGATTCATTCCATGTATGTGCATAAATAAAGTCAATGTTCATTTACTCCCATCACGTCTGAACTACTTAATGTTTGTCAGCTAACAGAAAAGTTGTCAACCTGCCATTCAAGCGGATGCTGTGGTGCATCCTACTCCTTCAAAGATTATTTACAAGGCAAGGTATTTGCATGAATGCAAATCATGAGATGTTTGGCCTAGGTTGATACAACACAGGTATTAAACTCTCTCCCATCACTTTTTTCAGTGTAAGATTTCTTAGTGACACAACACAACTAACTGTCTTCACACAGGGTTTACCCTCCTCTTTTAACAGCCCTGTCCACAGCAGGAAAATTGGACTGCACAATTTTTAAAGGTCCCTTCCAACCTAAACCATGCTGTATAGCAAATACAGTTCTGATAAAAGCCATAAAGCAAGTACCATAGTGCCAAGTTCTATCACATAAACCAAGAGGTGAAAAATAGTCATCATCTGTGTCCCTTTCCATTTTCACTCCACTGTTTTGCTATGTTGTTTCCTCTGCTCCCTGCCCTGCCCCGAGTCCCTTTCATCCTGGGATACATTCATGACAATCCTGTTCTTAGCAACCAGGCTCAAAACCTTACCAATTTGTATAGACTGAATTGATCCTGTACAGAAATCTTTGAAAACTACTATTAGGATGATGTATGGCCTAATTTTGGTTGCTATAGCATTTAGAGTCAGGCTTATGACTGGGGAAACAATCTCCCACTCACTTGAAATGCAAGGAAAGGTTTCAGCAAGAGAAGGCTCTCTGGCTGAAAAGTCATATTTTAAAGTTTACAGCTCCTGCTTCTGGCTCAGTGTTGCTACGGCAGCAAGGAGAGGAAGCTTGGCAGGATTTTGCAGGTGCTGTGAAGCTCCAAATGTGGCCACCCCAGAACACTACTTTAGCTGCTGCAAGGGAGAAATCTAGCAGCAGTTTATCACCATAAGTATTAACCTGCCATTCAAATTTTTCTATGGTTTTAAAAGCAGCACGCTTTCATTGACATAGAAACAATTCTAAGGAATGAAGTCCGTTTTACCTTAGGCAGTGAGATGTAAAGGAAGAACAGGGTGTTAGCCTTTACTGTTGGCAATAGACACCATTGCTATCAACCTTTTTCGTTGCCTTTCATCCAGTTTAATGTGTGTAACCTTGGCAGCAGCACCCCATCTCACACACTCCAGCCTTGGAGACATAAAACCAAATAAATCAAGCTAAAGCCAAATCCCCAAGCAGACAGCAGAGCCATCTTTTCTCTCTTCATTCTACATACATCTGTTCACATGACAGAAGTCCTGAAAGAATTACTGTATTTACACACAGTACTCTGCATGAAAACCAATACTCATTTTGCAAAGACAGGATGGTTGAATTTAAATCTTCCCTTCAGTTCTGAATGCTTCAGCTTGTATGTTTCACCAGGACTTTACAAGTGCTAAGCAGCAGTTTCAGAAACAGCTAACAGTTGCACCTAGCTTCACCCATGCTCAAATACACCTTTAGAAGGCATGAATCATGTTCTCCAGAATTAGGAAATTACTTTAAAGCATAATGTTCAAGGCAGGCAAAATCTCATATTACTAGTAAATGTGCCTCAGACAAACCCAACCAAGCAAATCAGAGTAACCTAACCACTGATTAAGCATGCATCTAACTCTTTTACATACAATCACAACCCTTCAGAGTGCAGTAAGAATGTACACATAAGAGCCATTTAGTTCAGATTTGCTTCTTTTCTGGTACCTTTTCCAGCTGAGGAACATACCTATGAATGACAGATACAAAACTAATATATGCTTAGTGCTACTTCTGCTGATTTTAAACCATCCTGAAGCATGCAGCATAAAACACAGCGTAAGGCTGACAAATTTTAGTGCAATTAAACTCAGGTACTGTTCAAATTCCAAGGGATTTTAGTGGTGTCCACTTCCACTGTAAAGTCACTTCCTGACTGCCAAGCAGAGGCTTGGATATCCAAGAGATAGAGAATAGGAACAGCCTACTCAGAGCAGTACCAGGGCTGTTAACAAACTTGCCATTTCCTACCACTGAAGCTGTATCTACCCAGAGAACCATACACGGGTTAATACCTACAACACAGCCTGCTCCCTAGGAGAATTATGTACTTGGTTAGTTGATAGTAGAACCTTTGATCTAGGCAACCATAGCACACATGTGACCTCAAAACATCACCTTTCATGATTTTTTCCTGCTCTTATTCTCTCCCTCCCCTCTGAATGCCAGCCAGCTCCCTGCTGTGAGCAATCCACAAGTGTCTCACAGGCAGCTACTGTAACCATACAGTGCAGGTGGCTGCAGCAGTGCTGGCAACACAGCATCCCATGTAACAAACTACATTTAAAATGCCTGAACTGTGGTCCAAACCTACATGTGAACTAAGTACTCAAGTACAAATAGTAGAGAATATGTTGTTTCTTATCCATTGAGATGATCCACAGAGACAAAACCAGTTCCTTGCCAAAATTAAAATGGGATTTTGGGTAGTCTGGTTCTTTGTGTTGGGGGGAGGTCCATATTTGTTTAAAAAAAGAAAAAAGAAGAAAAATGGCTATTTGGTGAGATTTAGTTAAGTCTTTACATGTTTCCTTCATAAAAGCTCCACAGAAATCCACAACACATTATCTGGAAGAGTCTGGACAGACTAGTCTGCTAAAATACTTCAGCCTTAAAGAGCTTTTTATTTACTTTTTTGTTTCTTTTTTGTTTTACTTCAAAAGTTTTCCTAGTGGCTCTAATCTGTAATAAAATATTAAGCTGCAAAACATCTCCTGTAGCTTTGTTGGTCACAGTTACTGATAAGATTTCATTCCCACTGTTCTTAAAAGGCGAGTGACAGGCTTCATCAGGGTATACATGACCTTTCCAAAGCCATGGCCCTGTAGGAACTGCGTCGATTGTGTTAACCTGCCGATGAATAAGAGCTGCAGAGCCAGCAGGAGAACAAGTTCTGATGCCTGTAGTTAAATAACAGCACCTCAGGAAAGCACACTTACAAAACATCCAAAGAGCCAAAAGGTCTCTCTCAACCAATCTCCCCACTCCCAGAAGCAAGAACCACCATCACCCAATTGCTAGGGGCAGGTTGTACCATAGCAGCCTGAAGGGAAGAGGTTCAGCACTTTGGATATGGAAGTCTTTATAGATGTAAGCTTTTCTCCAAAATTTATTATTCCTAAAGCAACACTGAACTTTGTAGCAGAAATTAATAAAATCCAGAGGCTTGTGTTTCTGTGAACCAGCAGCAAATAAAGCTCAACCACCTTTTCAAACAGCAGCACAGAGGTCTGCCAAACTCTTTTCAAGAGCTAAGACACTAGTCACAGCAATCAAAGCTTTCGTGCCCTTAACTATCCCACAAGTAGAGTTTGTACAACTTGCCATAACATATTCTTCACAAAGATTTAACCAAGACAGTTTTATACAATTACAAAGCTCTTCACACCACATAGCACTAGCCTTTGACAGCTCTGAGCTCCAGCCTGTCACACACTTTACCAGCAACCCCTGCAAACCCTCAATAATTCCAGGATGGATCCATAAGCTCAGACAAGAGGCTCCTGCCCTTGGACAGTTTCAGCTTTCCTTTCCTACACACTACACTGCCCTCCATGTGACCCACCACAGTGTGATCCTTCCAACTTGGTGTCTTGCTTTATTTTCTCTCATTTTTCATGCTGTTTCCCTGTTGCTTCAAGGTGCTTCTGCACCCGTTCAAATGAGAGACAGAAATCAAATTGATACCACATCTGTCTACACATATTCAAGTCTTTGGATACAACAGTTGACCTTAAGAAAAGGCATATTTAATGCTTTTTATACTTAGTCCAAGTGAAGGGAACTGTTATGGCAATCAGTCTCAATAAGTCTGGTGCGATGCTTTCTAAACTGTACCCATCCTTCAGCCTAACAAAAGGCACATTCAACATCCAGAAGCTAAAAAGTATTTTCTATCTACCATGAGCTGTTACATTTCCAGCTTAAAGAGCAAGTTTCTCAAAAGTAGATCTTTACCTTCAAGCAATATAAGCTTGAAGTAGCTGAAATAAAATGCTTTACTTGGATTTTTTTATTTTCTTAAATCTTCCATCTCTTGACACCTTTCCTCCCTTGTTTAAAAGCTTTTCTAATACAGAATGGTATAAGAACCGCTTGTTGTAAAGTACATACAGTGAAGTCTAGTTGGGTAATTTGGCAATGCTCTTACAATAACTGTTTTTCCAAACCCATTAGTATACTTTCTTGATGTTCCAGTTAGTATATATAAAAAAAAACAACTTAAACTGTACAACTTCTATAAAACCATAGCAGGCAGTGCACTCCTTGGTACAATCTTACATTTCAAAAATGGGATTTTTATCACAGTACTTCATTTCCAGTCAATTGAGGTCTGCATCCATAGATCATTTTTCACATACATTACTCAGCAACTGCTCTTTCTATCTCTTCTAGTCCGGTAAATATTTTTGCTTTGTTCTAACGATATAAAGGAACACAGCCAAGATGAATTCTTGCATAAGTCTTGCAGCTGAGATGACAGTGACATACAGCAAGATATTAGTGCAGTATAGTATCAGAAATGTACAGTAAACCTGAGTAAAGGATGTAGACTAAAGTTTTATAGCCTCAGTCCCAGGAAGTCTAAGATAAAAGGCACACTGCCCCAAGTTAACTCATTCAGAATAATACACATCATCAATTAAATTTAACCTATCGATTAATCAACTTCCTGGAGGCAGCCCAGGTGCCTCTGGTGACAGCTTGGCCTATTTCAAGCAGTGCAATGCAGATCAATAAGGAGGTGGTACAGGGCAGTGGATGGTGCCTATGTGTCTAGCTAGGAAAACAAAATATAAATTAGAGTTATTAAACAGTTTTACTGTTTCTAAATGGACATCAGTATTATGTAATGTAATTCTAGTGACAGAGTAGTGCATGGCTAGTTAAAGTGCTGTGCTTACTTTGCTGCTGAAAGACTGCTGTGTTTTTCTAATGGGCAGTAGGATATTGCTCCTAATAAGTTCCCAGTTACAGGGAACAGGCTGGTGTCAGTTTTCCAGCCAAACTAGATTCAGCTCAAGAGCAGCACACAACTCATCTCTCATGAGCAAAGAACATTTTGTTGTTCTACATTGCCAGTAAATCCTTACTTCTCCTCACTGGCATTAATCCAGACTCTGTGAAATCAGGTATACTTAGAAGAACAAGTTAAGCCACACAATTTATGCTACAACCATATATCAACATTCCAAGCTATATCAGTTAAGCTAGCAATACTAAGATTTTAAAACAACTAATCAATTCTGTGCATGGTCAGAACTACATTAATTCAAATTTTGCCCTTTCTTTTAAGACTTCCCACACAAGTTGTTTTACCTACTACATAAGCTACTAATGCAATGGAGAGTCAGCCTAAGGTAACACAGAAGCAGAAAGTTTATGCAAACTACAGACTGCATCCAAGTCTCTGTCACCTTCAGGAGTTTGAAAACACCAAATAGCACATTTAACACCATATTAGTCAATTAGCAAAAATGATACAGAAGGTCCACTTCAAGAAGCAGAGCTTTTGCAAAATGAATATCGAAATCCCTTCATAAGAAACCAGAACTGTTCTGTTATTCATAAATTCATATAAAGTGTTCTAATCATATATCTGTATAAATAACAAAAAAACAGTCTGGCGAGGGTAAGTAATCCACACAAATTCCATCATAGTAATAAACTCTCTCAGAATTTTATCCTCAGGGCTCCAGATAACCTCATCTAGTGAGGAATTCAATAACTCCATCAGTCAAGAACCAGAAAGGAGGGTGGTAGCAGGGTTTGGAAGTTATGCTAATGAAACTCTACAGCTGCAGCTTCTCAAATGGAATTAATTTGACAAGAATGGGATGTGGAGAATCATTTCAGGCTCATTTTTTTTGACACCTTTCAAAGTTAAAATACTTCCAAATTGATATGCTCGAAACCCTAGCGACTGTCTTGATTTTCTAATGCAATATCTTTGTGGGTAGAATCCTGGAAGAGAAAAAGTTATAGGCACATGGTAGCATTATTTAATTTAACTTGGTCTGCAGTCTCAAAACACTTAATCTGAATTCCTATGGAATTAACAACCATACTTAGTAATAATGCTATGACTGAATTTTAATAACTTAAAATTAAAGCTGGGACAGTTGGAGGAGGGAGATAGAAGAAATTAGTAGCTCAGTTTCCCTATCTCAAATTTTCCCAAGTTGTTCTTATTTATAACACAGTCAAGGATCTCCAGGCTTTCTTCCTTTTGAAAAACACAGAAATAAATAGGCTAAAAACTCAACAGACATAAAAAATAACTCGTATTATAATAAATAGTTCAGAGAAGAACTACACATCTCCACCTTTAAATAAGTAATCTTGAGAAGTTGGTGGTTGCTGTCAGTGCTACATGCTGAGAAATAGAAGGGAAAGGAAAGTTTCTGTGCTTACCCACACATACACAACTCCTACCACTGAAGGATACAGGTATGTGCTGAGGTAAAAAGAATTGATTTAATTTCTATATAATAACAGTTTGTTTCTTCAAAGGCAATTGCCAAACTAATTCTAATTTAATTCATCTAACAATTCAGAATTCAGCTTCCTTAAAACACCTTACACTCTCAGTGATGCACTGATCCTGGCCAAATGGTGGGGAAAAAAGGAAAGAATGAACTCGCTAAACGAAAAATACTACAAAGAACTAATATTTTCTGTTATGGTCTATGAAATTTAGAGAATAATTCAGCCTCAAATCACTGAAGCTTTATTACATAACCTAAAAAAAGAGCTTCCCCAACACCTACCATTACACTCGGTCTCAGAGAGAGCCATCCTTATTTACAGCCTTTACAACAAACAACAGATGTAAAGCTTATGTTCTACATACTTAGAAGGCAGACCTTTCAAGAGATGTTTTGCTTTCCTTTTCCACCATTTATTACATCTTGTTCTTTGTACAGAAAAGATCTGCATATTTTAGTTTGATGACAGATCAACCTATAGCATCACCTCTGCTCAACAGATAGGCTTGGAGAACCTATAGCATGAGTTTTGGATCATAATCTGTCAGGGAGGCCAGATAAGGCAAGGGACATGATTCATAAAGTCAGCTGCATGGGTGACAAACATAACAGCTATCCTGGAATGAAAATATGTTGGGCGAGTATGATCATGGAAGAATCAGAACTCTCAAATAAGCATTGTAAAAGATCAGAAAATGAACTGAAAAATCCCTACCTGCCCACCTCCTTCATCACTAGAGCCACAAAACACCCTTTAACTTGCTAATATTAATATAAACATTCCCTTGAAATATAAATATAAACATTCCTTTTGAAACCCTAGATGATTGAGGAGAGCACTGAAGTCCTCAGAAACACAAACCTAATTAAAATCACAAATAGTTATGAAGAAAGCTTCATTAATATGAGCTAGACCACGAGTGAACAGTGCTGCTGGCATTACAAAGAGGTGAATTCATTTCAGAAGACTACACGTGTAAGCAAATAGCACTAGCAGCCCACTGAGTCTGAGCATAAACATTCCTTACCAAAAGAAAATGATACTGCTTCTAACTTTTTCACCTTCAAATCTGTTTTATTTGCAGCATTTGGACAAAAAACGTCAAAAATATTTCTAAAATAACAGGTAATTTGTAAACCATGGATTACAAACATTTTAGACAAGGAGATTCATCTCAAGTAAGAATATATAAATATTTTACACTGAAAAAACCCATTTAAATGTTCTCAATTGTGATGAGTATTTAAACCCTGAGTGCTTAGGTGATCCAGAAGCACACATTTCAGCAAATGTCTGTTCAAAAGTAATTTCCAGACATTATCAAGAGCAGTAGATTTCACAGAAGCAGCACTGTATGAGAGCAGCTATCATGGAAACATCTACCAGCCCAAAATAAAGGTACATCAAAAGAACAACTCCAGTATCTTAAATCACAGCTTACAAGAAGTCACAAGCTCCAAATTACCTACAAATTATGATCATTTGTTCCAGGATTACAAAGCTTACTTGCACACAAACATGGCTGTTCTTGAATTTAGGGTTTGATTTTTTCTTTTTTTCCCAAAGCTGAACTTCTGTCTCAACAGCAGAATTTAATCTCTTATTTATGGTTCTCCCAATTCCCCAAACAATTAGGTCGCAACTGGAAGAGGGAGGCATCGACAGAGGTTGATGTCTCTTCCCATGCAACAGTGCGTCGGATACTCCTCCTTTCTGACACACCAGTGTCACACAGCTCTGCAAGGTCACGTTGATTTGTAGCACCAGAGGACTGCAGAAGCCTCAGGCGATTGTCAGAAGCCTCAGCTTCCCACTAGAAGCTCATGAATTATGTCCAAATTTACTACTATGGCAAACAGCTGCCAAATAGCCTCTCATCCCAGAAAGGCAGAGAGCAGTGAATTAAGTCTAGAAGAAATGCAAAACTTCTATTTTTCTAGGTGAGACTTCATCATCACACATGCAGGTTTATTTACTTTCTACTGACAAAGCTGACATCCTTGCAGTGCCACCTGATCATTCCAGAGGACATGAGAAAGATGACACTTCGTAAAGAACACATCAATCATTAAACTGTCTAGCAAGTGACAGAATACTGATGTTAGAGCTGAAGATTTCTTTAAGTCTTACTTAGAAGAAAAGAAAGGGTATTTTACAAACATTGGTCAGCAATTGTTTAACCGATGCAAAAGACAAAGCCTGAATTACATTACTTACAGACTGAGGGGTTATATAATGGATGTTAGACAATGTGTACTTGGAACCATTGGTTGTTAGTTCACACTTCCAGGAACCTCTGCTTTGGCTTACTCAGCTGTAAAATGGAAGTGCAATTTCCCACAATCTCAGATGCTATGTGCTGAGAATTTGTATTTGAGAGCCACTATGTAGCTTTAGCATGAGTCATAATTGTGACTGTGATCAAAAAAATAGGTTTCTAAGGCAGGGAGTGAATGTGTCATCAGTATCTAAGTATTGGAAACCAAACTAAGCTACCAACCTTGCACAGCCATTTATGTTGGTAATGTGAGAAGATGAAAGAAACACACTTTGCAGCACACCCAGAGCCTTTGGAGAAAGCATCCCATGGACTTGAGTCTGACCTACAGAATTTTGGAGTAAAGCACATAGTTGGATCTGGTGCCTGTAGCATCCCCACTGAGTAAGAGATATTAGCATATTAGCACATCCTGTGGGGTTGGAGCTGCCTCAGAAGCAGTCAGCAGAGCACAGCTCCTACTGGCACCACTGTGCTGACTTACTTGTTCCCAATACCGAGTTATAATTTCCCCTAACAGCTTCATATCATGCTGCCTCTCTTGCTGTATGATGCCACAGTATGAAACTTACACAAAAAGTATTTTAATTAGATTTGTTTGACAACAAAGCCAAAAGAAATAGTAAGAATACAACTAATTTGGGAAGCTGGTTTGTGTCTTCCAAAATGAGCAAACAAACAGAAAGCCTGCTAAAGCCAATGTGTAACTAAAAATGTTCACACTAGCAGCAAAAAAAACAGAATGAAAAATATTTGATTTGTTGCTCCTTAAAATTGTACGTTCCTATGAAGAAATTGCTCTGAATGTTCAGTTTTTTCACATGAAACCACCACACTTATAATACACCAGTTTAGATATATTTATACACAGCTCAAATCACCAAAATATATATTTTTAAAGTGCTACTTGTTTTGTATGTTTGGTTTTTAGAAAATACTTATTTTCATTTAGTAAACTGAATTAGGAATCTTACAAAGACTAACTCTCACATTTTAACATGTTAAGGAACTTCACTACAAGTTAAGTTACCAAATAAAAAAAAAATGAAAGTGATCAAATCATAAATAGTTCCCATCCAAATGAATTCCAAGCTACCAGGAAAAAACAAGGAATAGCTCGAATTGTCCAGATAAACTCTACTGTCAAGTCTCAACGTTTGACAAATACCTGAAATCTGCAGCTGTTCTCACTAAAGCAAAACTGTGAAGGGAGCAGGAGGTCAGGCCTGTGCAGGTGCCTTACACATAAATTCTAAGTTTTTATTCTCCTGTGTAGTGTGCCTGGTCAGTGTTGTCACTGCAGCAATGCCTTCTCTGCACCATCAGTTAACACAGCCTTTCCAGCTCCTCACACCACCACTACTCTATTTCCTTGTGCTCTCACCTTCGCAATAACCTTTTCTACCATGAGATGGGTCTAACACAAAAAGCACACACACACCCCTCAAGTCCCTTATTCCAACCAAAGTGCATCTCAGCTAAAACACTTCCTAACATTCCATATTTACCAAATTCAGCAATGCTGTGTACTGCACAAATAAAAACTTCATCTATAACACCTTGCTTCTAGCATATCTACTATGTTGCCCCTTCAGTGGATCACATGCTGCTTGCAATGTATTAAATGTCTCCCCTACCGTTGCCAAATTTGCCACACAATCCTGCTCTTCTCAGACAGCACTGATTAACTTCAGTAAAAGCAAGAAATAATACACAATTGTACACAACTCTTAACCAGTACACTGCCAACAGCAGTGGGGCAATGTAGGCTGCTGTAAATGCCCTTTTAAAGGGCATAAGCTTTTCTCAAAAATTTCTGCAGCATGAACTGATCTCCAAAGTGGTCTGCAGAAATAAGAAGGGACAAAAAAACCCCCTTTTTTTCCACCATTTATTCCAATTAGACAAGTAAATTATTTAAATAGAGCTGGCAATGAACACACCTCTATCAGGCAAAACAATTTGAGAGGGATTTTTGGAGATCTATGAACAAAAGAACTGGATCTTTTTGTAGGGCATTAAGGTTGCAAATTGATGGCCTTGGATATTCTGCCCTCAGAAAGAAGCACATTTAAATAGCGTAAGAGTAAAGGTCAAATCCAGCAAAGTATCTGCAATGTTTCAATCCTCCCAAACAAGGAGACAGCAGAAAGTCTGTGCATAAAAGAGAACTATTACAGCTCACATGACACCATATCAAAAAAGGTTCTGGCCTCCTAAATATGCTAAAGGGAGATTTATCTTTAAAACACCATTGAACAAAACAGCGAAATTAAAAATGGAGAGGAGGTTGCTGCAATGGAATTTGCAGCAAAGTGATGTGAGGGTACAGCTATTGGCTTCCTCCTCAAGAGGCTGCTTATCACTCACAGGGAGGAAGAAGCCAGATCTATCTGAAGGAATGAGATACTCAATCCAACAACTACAGCACAGCCACAGGGACAGGACAGGAGCCAGGTATGATAACAAAGACAGATGGAAAACTTCCAAGGTCCAGTGATCATGGTAATATTAGCTTTAAAATTGTTCTGAGGCTATTATTTCATAAAAAGCAATTCAAATGTATGAAGGCTTTAAGAAAACCCAATAAACAGCACTTGAATAGAAATAACAGAAAACTGACTGTAATCAATTATTTTCAACAACATCTGGGAATGGAGCAACAAGAAAACATTTAACTCGTGGTTAAGGACAGAACTACAATCATCTGAAAAATATCAACTGAATAATATTATATGAGTTAAATCATGCAAACCTTAGTCACTATTCATGCTGAAATTTCTGGGAGTTGAGCTTTGTAGCTGTGTCAGTACACACCTAAAACCACACAAAACCTGTGAAAATCAGTAGTGAATAAATAAACATATAAGTAAATAAAGTAATCAAACTCTTCAAGTATTTAGGCCTGGGATGGATAAAACAAACAGCAGACAAAATAAGAATGTGTGTAATAAAAGCAGAATGAAACTTTAAATTGCAGAACAGCTAGAGGCAGTATTAGCTCTTTCTTTCTAAGGGGTCTTACCAAAGAGAAGCCTGTTTCCATCTGAATTCTCTAGACCTGGTTCTGAACACCATCACCCACTTTTGCAGTGATCTGGTAGACTTAAGGACCTCAGTTAAAAAAGAAGCTTTATGAAGGACCTCTTCTCAGTGCAATTTACCCAGCTACATTCTCAAATTTGAGTCATAATATTTAATACTTCATATGTACATAATATCTATGTAAAGAGATTAAAATAAACATAATAAAGCGGAAAGAATTATTTCTATGGCAGCACTGATGATAATAGAAGCCTCACAAATTATTGCAGCATGGTTCTCCTTAAGCCCACTCACCATTTTTTTGTGCTGCTATCAAGGACAAACAAGAGAAACCAGGAAGAACCCAGTTCCTAAGCAACGCTATATTTGTGAACCCCTCTCAGGCTCCAGCAGAGGTTTATCTTGCTCCAGGCTCCGAAATAGGATACAAAAGATCTGTGGCACTGTCTGGGAAGCACAGTCCAGCATCTGATGGCACCTTTTTAAATCACACTCCTCTCAGGCTATTACTAGTCTATGTGATGAAAATCATTGCTTTCCCTTTTTTCAGACCTTTGTGTTTCTCTATCTACCCAACAGTCAGAGATCAGACCTTTCTGCTGGTGCCCAGTGCCAGGCAATAGGAATCCTTGAATTTAGGAGGAGGGTCTCAGATGCTACTGTAATACAAAAATGTAACATCAAACAGCTTGGACACAAAACCAAATTATTTTACTTCTGCCAGGAGCTACATTTGATTTTTTATCTCTGAACAATCATAACCTGCAGCTAATAGACTTTCTCCTATAACCAGTGTTGGAATACATTGCAGCACTGACACAGACCAAGAAGACACAAAACTCTGTGATGCCAAGAATCATCCTGTATGAAGAATTACCTAAATAGATCTTGATTTATTACCTCCATGATGAGCTGGGGCATATCTTATATGATGCAGGATCTATGAAAACAAGAATACCTACCTTCTGTCTAGGAAGCTATGGCATACCTGAACATAAAAAAGCTCCAATACATTTTCATAGTTGTCACTACAGTGGCATAAAACAGAACATCACTGTTACAAAGTGTTGAACCAAACAAAAAGTTGGGTTTTGGTAGCACACACACACAAAACCCATCCTCTTACTGCATAAAGCTCCACAAGCAATTCTGCAGAAAAATTTTATTTTTTTTTGTCATCATCAGGCAGTTGTCTAATGGTAATATTTATCCATCTGTTGTAGAGCATATTTCCATATCCGAAGGCACAGTACATATTGCCATGTGCTGGAAAGGATGTAGGATTCTAGCTCTGCAAATCAGTCCATTGATCATAATGAAGTATGGCAAAATGCTGATACCTCATGTACTGAGACATCTCAAGGATTCATAGTCAAACAGCTATTTAAATAGTAAACCAGCCCTATTTCTAGTCATATTTTGAGCTGCATATCACCAGAGTAACAATTTCTTTAGCAATCCAACATTCTTCATAAGTAAAATGCAATGTAAATTTATGAGGGCTAAAGCATAAACCCATAACTGTATAAATAACCACATATAAAAAGTAGAACCTTTGACCTCAGACCAGTTATTTCACACAGAGGAGTACTTTACTTTATGAAGGGTTTATTTGTTCTGGCCCCACTTCTCTTAATGATAGCCTTCTATAATCACTAATGGATGTGGGGTTGATTTGAACATTTTCTTCTGCTCCTAAAATGAGGAATTCACTACTAAGCACCAGTGCAGAGTCTAAGTTGTTCCACTATATGACTTTTATGGCACGAGAAGTAAAAAATGTTTTCCAACCAAAATTTCTCCTATAACTTCTACGGGTTTATGGCAAAATCTCCCATCACTAAACAGAAATTATCACCTAAATATTAATATAATCACACTCCAGTAAAAGCACACATAGTCCGTGACACACAAAGAGATGAAATTTCAATTCTCACCCTGGTTTTTAGGAACACTGTGCAGTCCTGCCTCCCCAAACTTAAACAGCACAACTGCAGCATTCCACTAAAAATGATTAACATAAAAAAAAAGCAGCGGTTTAATATTTATGTAAATTTTTTCAGCCCAGGCAAAGTACAGCACTCGCAGAATGCATCAGTAATGACTTTAACCTAGGCTACATAGGCCAGTCTTTCAAGCAGTTAAAGATAATTTAGATTCCATGCTAATTTGTGCCTGGGCCTCTCCTGTGAGCAGCTTCTGCCAGATTGAATATGGTGCTCTTGTGATAGGGGATTACAGTCAAAAGAATAAAGGAAACACTAGCAAATTAATTTCAGTTAATTTTATTTAAAGACATACAATTGTGTGCAAACTAGCTTCCCAGTGGTCATTCACCAAGCTACTGGGCCATCACAACATGTTCAAATTAATAGACGTGTTCCCAGTGCCACAGATCTGTACCTGTACATCTGTGTGCAGACTTGCGTGTGCTGCTTAGATGTGCACATACAGATCTGTGTCACTGGGAACACTCCAGTTACCACTGGTACACTCCTTTGGCACAGTGCATGAGGGCTGCTGTCTGCTTAAAAAGCTGCCAAAAGCGTCAAAACTAGGATGGGTGAGAAACAACAACTGCATTTAAAAGGATTAGAAATGCAGTTAGAATTACTGTGTTCTTCCTTACAACATCTCTGAAGCCCCACTGAACAGTGCACATCCTTGACAGTCTTGGGTTGCTTTTCTGCCCCACAGTACAACCTTCATAGCCATCACTGGACTTTGTGCACATTCAGCAAGGAACCAAATAACCCACTGCTATAAATAGTGGTGCCTGCACACACACTCAGTGAAGTGACGTTTTTCAAAGTTCAAATATCTTTATGTCACTGCTGCAAAGGGTTATGTGATCCTCTTGCTTCCCCAAAGGAATTTTGCTAAAATAAGCTTTTCCTGCTTTTGCACTAGGGGACATCAGAGATGTGCTGGCAGTGCTGGTAACTGACTCTGAGTAGATAAGCTTTGCCAGCAGGTGGTCTGCAGAGAGTGTTACAAAGTATAGGAATCTGACATCATATAAAAAGGATCTATTACAAGTATGCTCAGACTGGCTTAATTTCTGACCTGTCAATGAAGAAAACGGAAGGCTGGATCCAAATGCTGAGGCCAGCAATCCAACCTTAATTGTCCTTCAGTCTTTCCCTGACCACCCCATTTGCAAACCCTGATGGTAGCACCTTTTTTTCCTGCACAGGAAATCAAAAATAGATAATGATTACTTATGCCAAAAGTTACACATATTTTTAATGCACACTAAAGATAAAAATGTTCAAAGCTTTTAAAGACTGTAAAACTGAAACAGCAAGTAAAATCTCCAATGAAAATTTATACTAGGGGCTCTTGCTGCATTTTTATTTCAACACGGTGCTGCTGGTTCCCTTTTACATAAAATACCATTGCAGAAAGACAGGTCTTTCCTGTTCTCTCAGAGGTTACAAAATGTAACTGTTCAGAGATGTCTGGCTTGTTATTTTAAATGTCACCAAATCCAAACCACAGCATTAAAGGAGTTCGTAGTTATATCCCTGTTCTGTACATGCCAAAACATTTGCTCTCTCATCAACTGTTCTTATTTATTCTCCTCTTAATTTACTGAATTCTAGACTCACAAATGGTTTGAGAAAGTTTCATTTACAGAGTAAGCACAAGAGAAGAAAATTAATGAACAATATCTTTAACAAGTCACACTTAAAGGAGATCAATAACATCTAATTTTTGTAAAGAATTCAGTATATCCCTCTTGCCTGTCACATTCATGAGCTCACAAATATTCAAATCAATCTCAGTTCATCTGGATAAATAGAAAACATAAAATTGATGATTTAACTTGCTTTCCTAAAGCAAATTTATTCTTTCTTACACCAATTTAAAATATGAAAATTTTGCCAATCATTTCTTCTCAGGGTGCAATAAACAAGCAGTAGATTTCACAAGCCACTTTAAGTCAGAGTTGAATTTAAGCTTAGTAAGACAAACAAAATAATAAGCCAAACTTAAGTTTATCTAAATTTTAACTCTTCTTTTACTCTAGTACAACCAGACTGGTTCATAAAAAATACTTCAAGGTTAAAAATACAGGCCATACCAAAGCAATTCTCTCAAGCAATAATACAAGAAATGGTACCACAGAATTAAAACTGAGCTCACAGTTATGTCTGGAACTATATACTTTTATTGCACAGACATATCATGATGAAAAAAAAAACACAGGAAATTTGCCCTAGAAATACCTAAGTATTTCCAACCTAAAATTGTAATAAAATTTATTTACAGCATATCTCACACCATATGCTACAGGGTTAAAAAAACCTTACTGAGGAAGAAAAACAGGATGGAAATTTCCTGGAATGCAACCATTTCCTTCCATTTTCCAGTCTTTTCACTTTTATTAAGTTTCACTTAACCACACAGTATAACTAATTTATTGCACTATATGTTACATCAATAGATATATGATTTATGGGGTCTTTTTCTTTTTTGCAGTACATTTTACTGGGTACCAGAATACTAAATAATAGAGGTCAGCATTGCCCTTCCCTGCAGATAAGATGTCTTCATTTAAGGAAGGTTTAAAGAACAACTAGAGAATCTGACCTGAGAGGAGGAACTAAAACCTAATAAATTGCCTAATGTGGATGGTGGGAAAAACTATGAGTAACTATGTGGCCTTATCTGAAACCTGTCCATCACACTCATTCCATTAAAAATAGAAAATCAATAAAAATGGCAGTGATCTCACAAGTAACCCATGAGAGTAGATCACGTCTCTGCTTAGCTGTCAAATTTTAGCATGGCTGTCAAATACTGGACTGAACATCTTTTAGTTTCACAGGACTAAGCAGTTTCTCCCGCTTGCCTTCAGTAAACACAAAAGTAGTATTTGTAGCAGTCAGTTGCCCATACTGTATCCCAGTGACTTGAAAATATCCTCTCAGGAGGAGCAATATGGTTATAGTTGTGCATTTCTGCCCTCCTCCTTGAATGAAAATTTTAAGGTCGCCAAAATACATTTTATGTAAATTCAAATCAAGGATTTGTTACTGAGCTGCATTTGGCATTTACAAACTTCAGACAGAGCAGGCAGTAAGGCTCATGGTTTATTGTTGCTTTAAGCTTATTGTAATCTACAAAATATGATCAGCTATTGCAGTGGCTCTAAGCATTTAAAGCAAATTCCATTTTTCTTTGTCAAACTATGTGATACGAGGAGATGTCAGACACACAGACTGAGTCATTTTCTCATTAGCTCAGCCAAGCATATACACATCTTTGCCCATTCTCTCCTTGAATTTATGCTTTGAAAAGATACATATTTTGAAGCAAGTAATTTTCCCTGCATGTTAAAAGCAAAAAGTTGGAGACTTAGAAAGGGAGAAAGAAACAGCTGAAAGTAATCTGAATCACAGAATATATTTAAAGTGAAGAACAATGTATATTTCAATTGGGAGATAAGTTATACTGAGCTTATAAAAAAAACAGTCCTTGGATACCACAGTTTGCATGTGGCTTGAAGATAAAGAAACAATGCTTCTTACTTCCACCCTCTAATCCTTCAAATGGGCAGCTTTAAAATAACCCATAAATTAGGTACGGATTTATGATCAGAAACCAGGTACATTTATTTTTTTATAGTTAATTGTGTTCTAAGTACTTAAGGACTCAGTATATTCCAGTGCTTTCTCAAAGTGTAGTTCTAGTACTAGTGTTGCTCACTTGGCTCGTAGTTGGGATTAAGGTACCCAACACGGCTTTGCAAAACTTTATCCATGGGTTTTTGCTGCATTTTATTTAAGACAATGAGGAATACAGTTTTAACTTAATAAACTGCATGAAACAGAAAGGATTGAAGGATTAAATCAGGAATGAAATCCACAACACTCAGACACAGAAAGCAGGGCTGTCTCAAGAAACAACTGCAATTCCAATTAACAGATTACCAGCCTCTTTAACATCTCACTAATTCTTAAACGTGTGACTCATCCCACTGAAGCCACAAGACTGGAGCTTTCTTCAGACCATACAGAGACAAGTTGATTTATGTAAACAGAGCTCACTGCTACCTTGGGGTGAGAGAATGAGGTAAGAATTCTTTCATACATTCACTAAAAATCCAGGTTTTCACTCTGAAAAATGCAGCACAAGCCTCTCAACTTTGGAATTTGTCCCTCAATAATACACCATTTGAGCCCTTCACAGCTCTGTCTATAGAAACTCAAGTGCTAACCCAATCCTTGCCTTCCAGATTGCAACGGGACAGCTAAATCAGTGCCACACAAACCACTGCAGGGATTGGACTGGGGGTCTTTTCCTTCTGCAAACACACAAAAACCGTATTGTGCTGTATTTAGCCTTTGTTGCTGCAGAAGATATATACCTATACAACAATAATGCAATATTCAGTTCAGATGTACTTTAAATTGTGTTTTAGGGGAAGAATAACTCACTATTTGTGAATATGTCAGAAGCAATAGAGGGATTTCAAACCACAAAGTGTAGAAGCAACAAATCCTAATGCCTGCTTGAGCTGCTCTGTAATATGTTATCTGGAGATCTGCCAAATTCTTTGTCTGAAATTCAGCTAAAGTTTGATGATCACAAGGAGAATGGCTATTTTTGTATCCTACATGCTTATTGGGAATAATAAGACAAATTGCCAAGTGAACAGCACTATTGTTATACAGGTGTTTAAAAAATTGCAGAACTTAAAAGCAAATAGAAGGCAACTGGTAAATTCTACATTGCTTCAAAAGATATTTTATGAAGCTCCATTTTTCAATTATTTCACACAATGTGCTGTGCTCTATGGATTTGGAACTCCCGAGCCAGGCTGTAATGCATCCTTGAGAGATTCTCAGAAAAATGGACATTTTTGATTATTTTAAACAAGTATTTTTTAAAAAAGTACCCAAAATAGTGTTTAAATTGTTTGCTAAAACAGTGCTGCCATCTTGCCTGGAGCCTCCCCACCCACCTATCTCTGCAGCCAACAGGCACAACAGGCATGGAGGCTCAGAAGAAATCTTTCAAAGCAGCTATTGAGAACATGTGAAAAGATTCACTCCAGAGGTATGAAAAGCAAATGAGCTCGTTTCAGCTACAGCTGTT
Organism: Turnix velox; assembly: GCA_013400935.1. NCBI lineage: Eukaryota > Metazoa > Chordata > Aves > Charadriiformes > Turnicidae > Turnix > Turnix velox. Next base: position 28,775 of record VZTY01031028.1, read on the forward strand.
CTAGGAACACAGTCTCACCCAGTGAGTGACAACAGCCTTAAGTCATCTTTAACTTATCCACTAAGACTTAAATTTTTCCCTATGGCTAACTTTCTGAAAAGAGGTATAAGCTGATCATGTTTTGTCTTCATGCACTCACATCTCAACCTTCTTTTACCCCCTCATGTCTAACATGCACAGGCTTTATCATTAGCTTTATCAACAGCCCAAACAGATGCTGTTCCACATGTCCAACCTAGGCAATTCACACAAAAAACCCAAGTACTGATGTGATAAGGTCAGAGGTCATTCTGGTTTACATCCCACCAGCTTCAGGCATCCCTCAGACTGTGTCCTGCACCTTAATGGTTTGCAAATTTGCTGTGAATTTCAGACAATCAGGGGCATGTTCCTGTCAGAAGCACTGTGAGCTGAAAGTGCACTGACAAACACTTATTCTGATTTCAGTGACCTGATCTGCCTGTGTAATCCTCGCGGGACTTCCCCCTCCTCCAGCATATACACCATGATCTCTAGCCTGGAGCATCACTGCTAAGCTTCTGAGTTTTCCATAGCCTCTTCATACTTTATGTCATGAAAGCGCTAGTTTAACAAACAATATTAATCAGACTTATGATTCCAAGACAGGTAAACCTCTAGTGGTATAAAAATGTAACAAATCATTGCATTTCCACTATGATAAGCTATTATGTAAGGCACTTGCAGCAAAGAAATTCAATTGACAGATACTAAAATCAGTATTGATAGCAACAGTTTGAAAGAGAAAAAAAGTCAAAGAACAAGAAAAGAAAATCACCAGGAGATTTAGCTTCAAATGTTCTAAAATCCTTAGATGACAGATATGACTAAGAACAATTGTCAGGGAAGCAGGTGTTTGGCGAAAAGCATTTAAGTGGCAAAATAAACGGACCTCCAGCCAAATTTAAAGCTCTCTGGAGAAACAAAGCCAGTAACAAGACCACACATGATCAACAATAACCCCATGGGTAAAGCAGTAATATCTGTCACTGTATCTACTAGCACACAATCATAATGCTTTTTAGTATATTATCACAAAGAAATCCTACTAAGTCTATCCATTTTATTAGATAAGAGAACCTTAAGAAAGAGACTTCTTTGTTATGAAGTGTCTTGGTTTCAGCTGGGATAGAATTCCTTTTCTTTCTAGTGTTTGCTGTGTTTAAGGTTTGGTATGAAAGAAATTTCAATAACAGATGTTGATGTCCTTACCAGGTGGTGCTGATATTTTTAAAGACTTTTTTTAGCCTCACAAAGAAACTGAGAAGCAGGATAGACAGAACAATGGCATGGACAGTGGTATATTCCATACCACAGATGTTTCTTCAGAATATAAGTGGGGTTTAGCAGGGAGGGTACTTATCACTGCTCAGGGCAGAGCCAATCCACCAATTTACTTCTCCCTGTGTAGAGCTATTAGACTTAGGATACCTACTCCTTTAAAAATGGCCACATAAATAGTCAGAACTTTGCAGGGTGTTGACAATTTACTAAACACTAAAGTTTGTTGACATTTATGTTTGAGAGGAGTAACAATGACACTGGCAGCTCAGACAGGCTCCCTCATAGAGATATGCAGGCTCACTCTTGTAATCAGTAATAGCTTTGGTGCTGCCTTTGTTTCTATCTTCCATCACAATGAAAAGCATCTGCTTCCTTCTGCTCCTCTGGGTTTTAACCTCAGCATCTTGAAAGACAGACACCTTTGAACACCTGGGTATTCATGATACTGAAACTTCAAATATATGGTATTTCAAATTTGCTTGAGGGAACACATCTCAGGTGCTAAGCCCTTTACTGCTGCATTGGCCTTTTGTTTATTGAATGTTCCTTTCCCTGCTGCTCCCATGACTCCTTCTGCAGCTTCTGTCAGGTCAAGTTCCTTCTTGATACCAATGCTTTTTGAACTCCCTTATTATTACTACCACAAATCAATCAGTCTGGTAGTACACCCACCAGGATATTTCTAGATGACAGGCTAGAAAGGCCTAAACTATTCCAGGAACTTGTTGAGGTGGTTCTGCCCCCACCCACATCACTACACAGGCTCTGGCACCTTCCCTCCCTTTCTCGCAGGTGATGGGAGTTCAGATCTGCAAAATAGGCTGCAGAAAAGGTTGTGGAGGGTGAAGGAGAGGGAAACAAGACAGAGAATTTTCTGCCAGCTTAGCTCACTGAAACAGGTCACCACAAATCACAGGTGACCCAAGGGAGAAGGAGGCAATCAAGCAAGTCCTCTCATTCCACTGTGAAGGAACACTCCAGGAGGCTCCAAGGGCCCATGCCATCCTTGGAGAAAAAACTGTCCAGGATGTAAAGGAATCTCTCAAGATCTTATCAAATGATATAAACTTGCACTCAACTCCATTCCATGGGTGCTAAGAACTCATTTAGAACAGGTGAAGAGTGAAAAAAGAACTATGGTTATTTCTCTCTGTGTTAATGATGTATATTTTTGGCTTTCTGAAGTATGCTTAAGTGCAAGTGAGCCAAAGAATGATGTCCAGAAATCTCATCCTCAAAACAACCACTCTGGATTCTGTTCTACATAAAGTAATCTTAACTCTGCTCTGAAAAATATTTGCTCCCTGCAGCTGCATCCTGGCACATGCCCTTGCAGTAGGCAAAGAGAATTATCTCCACTAACAGCAACTACTGTAATTTGCTACAACTTCCATTTTTAAGCTCCAGTTTCTGCTATTGTATCACTACTTCAAAATTCAAAACCAACTGCTTAGCTGTTTCTCAACATTGCCTTGCTTGGGAGGTACTAAGCCACTGAGGAAATGTGCATTATTAGATTGCAGTAACTTTCCACCGCACCTACTTGGGCTGTACCTGTTCTAACTAAACCCCTGCTCTTCTCCAACTGATTAGAGTTTGGCCTCGATTTCATTTATCTATATCTGTATGTATATGTAAACATACATATCTATATATCACAAACACTGTTCATTGTTCCCCATTTGAATTATTTAGCTGAAATTTTTAAGGAAGCTTTAAAGGAATTATTTTCTGCAGAACAGTGGAAGAATCATGATTTTGCAGGCACATAATATTGCAACTGACTGCTCAGCATATTCAGCAAGGCTTGAGTGACTCACACAAGGACATGGCTGTAGATGAAATGTTTTTATTAATTATTTACTTAACTTCAGTGTTTCAGTGCCATGCAGAGTTAGCACAACTTTCTGAATAAATTACTCAGATCTTCACAGTTCAACCCAAGCACAGCACAGCTCAGAAGTAATGACAAATCTGCAACACATAACACATAGCCACTTAATCTCTTTGTTGCAGCTCTTCATATTTTAATCATGTTTCTATCCAGAGACAAACTCCTTTCCACTGCACACTGGGCAATGTAAATGAACAGAGCCCTCTTATAAACACTATAGAAATTCAGTGATCGTCCCAGCCTCCTCCCAGCCCAGGAGAGCAGCAGAGTGAATGTGTCACTGGAACAAGGAGGTCACAGCATCAGAGATGATATAAAAGCACTAATTGCTGGCCAGCCAGCTCAGGATCTGGATTCCCACTGTTGCATTTCCACCTGTTTCAGAGGGACTAGTGCAGGGCAGCCACAAACAGGCTGGTCACTGTAGGAGCGTCCTCCCTCAAAAAACAGAGTGCACTGCTGTCTCATGCCTCGAGGCTGCGACATTCTCATTCACCAAGTTTTCTATGCCTGCTATTGTACCTCTAAAGCTCTTAGCACAGAAATAAAAGGCCGCTTAAAATTCCTTTCAAGCTTATGGCTGCTGTGTAGCTATGAACTGCAGAAATTAACAGTGTATTATGAGGCTTAAAAATAAAATGCCAATGCCTGAGAAAAAAAAAATGCATAACACCAGGTAGATGAGAAGATCTTTTCACTTTTTTTTCCCCAACCTTCACCAGAGCACCTCCTCTAATCCAGAGAAGTGCAAAGTGTGTCCCATTTGCTCCTGTGGCTCTGAGGATCCTGACAGCTCACAGCTGGGTCTCCATCAACAGCTCTGTGCAATGTATGACTTGGGCAAGAGAAATAATTGCATTGTGCCCTGTGCAGCAAAACAAGGCACCTAGATCTAGCTCCTGTAGCAACCAATCACTAATTAAATTCACACAGGCATGGTCCCTAGGTAGAGCTAGGCTCATCTTACCCCACAAAAGGATAAGAACATCCTGTTTCAATGGTAGGCTAAACGCTACAAGGAAAACTGTTGTCTCAGCCTCCTGAGATCTGAGATACTTAAGAACATACTTTCAAGGCTGGGATTTCTGGTGCGCCTGTGGAACCTCATGCTTTAGGCCCTTAATTCTCCTCAGCTCCTTTCTGTGCTTCAAGATAGAGGATACAATAGGACACAATAACACAAACCGAACTCCAGCCAATCTCCACTGTCAAAGCAAAAAACACAGACAACAGGAGAAAGAGACAACCAAAAAAAATCCTAAAGGATTATAAATTGTAGAAAGAACATTCTTTGCTATGTAATTAATGGAAATTTACCATTTTTAAGCTTCCTGAGGGAAATTTTCCACGTCAAATCAATTTGTAGGTAGGACCCAAGAGGCAGAAAATTACAACTGCTTCACCATGCTTCTTCATTAGATTGTTGCTAGGGGGTTAATTTTCAGTCACATTCTTTGGTGACTTTGATCTTTGACGACAGTGTTAACTCTATTTGGTCCTCAGTACTGCATTGATTTAAAACAGCCTTTTGAGATACCCTCACTAATTATTTCACTGGAAGTTAAATTAAATCTTGTCACACAGGAATAAGCTGATGCTTGGAGTAACTGCTAAACATTATACAGCATGTAATTGGAGAAAGGAGGATGGATAATTATAGTTGGACAGACAAGCACATGAAGAAAATGCAGAAAGCTATTCCTCAATATGAACTAAGTGCAAGTGTCCAAACAGTCTGAGTTTCCTTTGTGCACAGAAGTGTTTCCATCTAGATATTTCTATAGCACAAATCTCAATTGTAAAGCCTCATTCTGATTTCAGTAATATAGGCAACATAGGAATCCTGATAAAATAGGAAATTACAATTAGATTGAAAAGGGATTATTAATATTTAGTAAGAAATACATCATGACTGGCTATTGTAGTTCAAACAACTGTTCTATTTAGGAAATAAAAAGTTGCATTTCTTTTGTAATGGAGTTGTGCGTCTACAATTCCTCCTTGATGGGCTGTTGACTGCCTATCATTTTCCCAATGGAGTCCCACAGATAAAGGATTTAAGATTATAGCAGAGATTAAATTTATTCCTCAACCAGGTATCTATGTACAAACATGGGACCTGTCTTTTTTGTTAGAGATTTCACCATCTTTTCACTTGCCTTCCGATTCCTAGTTTCCCTAGAGTAAAAAAATAAGTCTGCAATCATAAGGGATCTGTCATGTTGAACATCAGAGAAAACTTCATACTCATCTAGATAGCTTGGAAAGCTGAGCAAAACAGGAAATAGAGCTGTATCTCTTAAGTTGAGCACATACTTTTTGCAAGGCAATATACTTTCATATTACTGGTGCAAATATGACATTTATACATAAATACTGTGCTTAAGATCATGTCAATTTTTGGGGGGGGGGGGGGGGGGGGGAAGGGAGAATATCTGGCTTTAAATGAGCTTTAAGAGCAAAAGAAAACCACACCAAGACAGCAGAAAGTAAAATTAAAGCTTAATGACTGGTGAAATGAAATAGCAAAATGTATTCATTCCCAAACCTGAATTTTAACATATGACCTGCATGAGATATTAGAGGATGAGATTGGAAGTTCCTTAGATATTGAATAAAAGTCACAACAGTTTTGTATGATAAACCAAAATGGTCAAAACTGGATTCCACAGGAAGAAAGCAAACACAGCCATTTTGAAAGGGAAAATAACAGCAGCATCAGTGGCTGAGAGAAACCATGAGAAGAGCTGAATAGGAATGTAAGGCCTTAGTCTGAAGTCTAACAAACATTTCAAGGGAAATTAAGGACCCAAACAAGGTGCTGCTTTTTAATTTCATTAATATGATATGGCTGAAACATTCAAGAAAGAAAATTTGTTTTTCATCCCCTGAACAATGCCCATGCCATCTGGAGACATTGCTCTTCATCCAAACAGCATGGAAAGCCTCTAAGAACAAATACTCCTGCTTGGAAAATAAGAATAAAACCTCTGTCATTGGCACTTCTTTTTGATGTCATGCTCAGGTCTAGCAGAAGCAATTCAGATCAAAAATATAAATTCCTTATCTTACTTTTAAAGCAGTGTCATAAATGCAATAGGAATCATATCCCTTGCACAGTATTTTCAAAGATGTGGGATCTCTTAAAATCCCTCTGCAGTGAGGCTTTATCAAGTCCCACAAAACTGTGTAATTCCCCTCCCAATTAAGCCACACTATTTTTTTTCATGTGTATATTAACTTCATTTCACTCCTGTTTAGTTGTTAATTTGCTTCCTTACTCTTAATCCGTCTGATGATTAAAGTAAAATTAAAGTAAATCCCATAGAACTCTTAACCTTTCAAGAGGCATCCATGTTTTTCTGTCACATTGTATCTGACAGAGCTTCCAAAAAGGTGTCTGCTATTGCTAAACACAGCAACAAACCTTTGAAGCCAGGTGACATTGCATCCTATCACACACACACTGGATTTCCATGACAGAATAACCAGTATCATTTCAAAGTAAAGATTCAGACCACACATTTCTCACATTATGGGCCTACTTCTCCCATAGATTGTTTTCAAGTATTTCCAAGAGTACAGTTCCAACACCTACTGTGCCACTGGCTGTCACTGCAATATGATGCAATATGATGCGGACATCCATGGAGCTATGAATGTCAAGAGATGACAAATGAATCTTCTCCCTATTGTCACTGGGGATCAACAGACATTAAATTTACTGATTAGGTCAGCACAACACCATATAGTTTCAGGCTGGGGAATCTCTCATCCCTTCTATTCTATGAGGTTTTAGAGTTTCTCACAGATTAATGTCTTCAGGCTGGGGCTGCAGCATTTCCCAAATACTCACAAGTATTCGTGGTCATACTCACAAGGGTTCATTTAAAATGTTTTTTCTCCTGTTTCCACTTTCCTTGAAAATAATTTCCTGATACCGACAGATCAGCATGTCTGTTTAACTAAGGAATAAATGAATCAACAGATGCAGTAAAATGCCACTTGCTGAACTGAAATCTGTCATGCTGACAGCACGGCTTCAACTAAGCCATTTAATGAGGCTCTGTCCAATCCCCACTTAACACAAAGTGCCATCACCATCTTTATTTTATTTACACATCTCAACTCCTGAGGGTAGGAGTCACCTACTACACTTTCTGAGGTAACACCTCCAGGCCCTCAGTTGTGGGTATTGAAATATAAAGATTTCATAACTACATAGAGAAAATAGTTAAAATTATCATGGAGGATGGTACAAAAAAGATGGTACCTCTATTATAGAGACTGATTATTAGCAAATACATAAACACTTAGCAAAGTCAAGGAAATAAAGAACATAGGACCTCTGTAGAAATAATGCAGAAGCGATTTTCCTCTAAGCTTCTGTGGGAATGGTGGGTACTGACCCTTCCAAAATTATTTGTTTCAGTTCACACGTAGTGAAAAGCAAAAAAGTCCTAGCAACATATTTTCTGATTTCTCTGCTGAACAGTTTAAGACAACCAGAAGGACACTCAGCAATTTGTTCAAGTGAACAGTAAACAACCCCTGCACACAGCAGGAACATGTGCAAAGCAAACTACACCTGCATGTTCCTCTCCAAATTGCCAGAGGCTGTTAGAACAACTGCATCTCATTTTAGGGAGAAGGAAACAAAAAAAAGCACAGGAATATTGCATCATTTTCCAGAACAAGCTGTTAAAGCTCCACATAAAGAGAAAGTACCATCTGATGTATTATCAATAACAAAAATTAAACTCACATTTAATATGACAAGAATAAAGCCGTCAGACAAGTCTCAGTTTGTTCTTTGCAAACGTTTTTAAGATTTACACTTATTCCAGTATCACAGCCCCTGCTCCAGGCTGATTATCCCTAACAGAATCTAAAAGCTCATTCTGTCTGCTGCTGTTCTGATGTTGGAGTTGGTCCTATACACACCAAAGCTGCAGCATCACACCTCTTGCTCTGGGAGCTGTGGCACCATTCAAGAAGAAGCAGTAGCCCTTGTGGAAGGGCAGGAGAGCACCCACAGGGCAGCAACTCCCCCTGCTCTGCAGCCTCAGTACAGGGAGCTCAAATGGTTCCCATCTCACCACTATGAAATGCACGACACTAGGACAGTTCAGGGGAGAAGCAGGTTCAGTTGGCACCACCTTGTCCTTTTCATCATTGCCAAAACAATAACAAAATGCCATCAGAGGCCAGCACCTGACAGGAACATCCCACAGCAGCAAATGACACTGCCCTCACACATTGCTCCTGCCACTGACAAGATGATGACTAGAAGCAAGCACAGGGATTCAGTCCAGTATCCAGCTCTGCCAATCCACAACTAGGATAGCACTATTACACATCACAAATAAAATTCTAGCTAAATGCATTAAAATTTTCAGTCTGCTCCCTGGGGATCAGTTCTACCACATGCCCCACATCCATATCTGTCCTGATTCCTACACCTCTCCCAGCTCCTTGGCTTGGCTCCATAGACACCAGCTTACAAGTCACCACCATGCTGCTGTCCCACAGGCAGAGCTCATGCAGCCTGGGGTAGGAGGAAGAGCTACAGTCCCTCAGCCATTCCCAGAGTTACCTGGCTTCTTACAGCAGAACCAGGGCCCTGCCCAGCAAAGGCCACAGCCTCTGAGGAGTCTCTCTGACTCCCCATAGAACCACAATGGCATCACAAATACACAGGGAAAGAAACTTTCTGATCTCTGTTTCAGGGAAGGGAAAAAATAAAAAAAATAATCTTGTTACGTGGTATTGACTTCCATTCGGTGAAAGACAAGGAAACAATATAGAAAGTTACAGAACTAAAATGAAAAACAAAACCCCAGCGACCTTGAGTAGACGACATTGGAATTGCTTCAGTAAGCAAAACTGCAGATGCCAAAGGCATAACAATTCAAAATCTGTTTTTAGGTTGCTCAGAATAACTGCTGTATTTCTAGAAGGTATTCATTATAAACTTGGGTCTTTACTTGCGGGTAAAGACCTCATCCCATGCTTTTAGAGGTCAGCAGGGACCTATGGAGAAATTCACAGAATTCCAACTTTCAACAATCAAATCCAGCTCCTCCTGGGAAGTCAGCTGGAAAGGGATGAGAAAATATTTTCTGATAGGCAGGGTTTAAAAAGTTTTGAAAGCTGGTTGTTGGCCTGCAGCAAAAGCAGAGATGATTATCAGCAGCATAAAAAAAGTCTTAGCCATTTAAAAATAATTTAATAACTGTTCTTCCACTTCAAAGTATTTTATTGCAATTCTTCCTATACATGTTTTTGCACAGTCAACACACAGAAACCACACATCTTTGTAATTAAGATGGTTCAGGGGAATCCAAAGATGCTTTGAAAGACAAATATCTACAGAAAATTCTCAGCCAGAATTCCTCCCAGGACATTGTACTCAGCTGCATTTAGATTCAGATGTAATTAATGAATTAGAAATGCCTGAAATACATAGATTGACAGCTAATAGGCGAAGTTGATTTTTTTGTTCTGGGGTTTAGGTTTGTGTTTTTTTTTTCCAGAAATTGCTTTGCCATAACTTCCATATTAAATGAGAAGCAAATTTTATTTGAAAAAATTACAGCAGCATCTCACACAGTAAATTTTACAGGATAGTCAGAAAGCAATCTGGACAAGCAGAATTAGCAAAGAAAACACAAGCCTATTTTATAGGAATAGAAAACATTAACGCACCTGGTTTATAGCCATATTTGTTGTGTCTCAATTTTAACCTCAGGATATGTCGAGCTGAGGGTCGCTTTATGTGAAATCAATGCCTATTGTGTACACACTGGCTTTTTCAAGAATTAGTGTGCAGACTGGCATGGAATTTAATGGAAATGCAAGTAGCCAGGCCTAACACCATAGAAAGATACAAATATATTTGCACTGATAGGACTGTGATGGTGGGGGTTGCGCTGATGCACTTGCAAAGCTAACACTGTAATGGCTTTAGAGAAGTAGCCTCACACCAGTTAAATTATTAGACTGATACTCAGTCAATACCCATCTACAAATTAGGAATGGGAGACTTGACATCTCCATTCTGCTGCAACCACAGGAATATAAATCCTCCATGCACAGATATTTTCACACTGCAGGCACATCAAATACTATGCAGAGATAAGTACTAAGACCTCAGCATCATATCAGTTATTACTTACCTACAGTCAGTAAATTACTGGCCAGAAGGAACAACCAAAAGCCACCAAAGACAGCTTATCTGGTAACACTTCAGAGAAAAGTAGTTTTCACCAGGCTAAATAACAAACAGCAGAAGTATTAAAAACCTTTTTCAACCTAACCAACACTCCCAGCTCCACAGCCTGCTGACAGTGAGAGGAAACTCCTATCAGGGAAGCAAGAACTAGCTGCCCAATGACCTTCAGGAAGGGCTTAATCTGCAGGATAAGGTAATGAAAACAAATTAAGTATTGCAGTGCAATCTTAAATCAGACAAAGGCTGAATAAGGTTAAGCAGAAACTGAAAGGTCAGTACTGAGGCACATGCTTACTGAGCAAAAGCATTCAAATAGGATTATTATAAGTTCAAGATTTTAGTTTTCTCAAGCAACCATACACTCAAAACAAGTAAATTGTTTGCAAGTGGAGAGGGGCTGGTCTTCAGTGCTGCCTAAAGCTCTCAGATGCCCTGACGAGGACTGTGTTAAAAGGAGATCAGTGGTACGCTGAGAGAAAGCTCTTGCAAAGCCCACAGTCAAAATTCCACATGTTTCTGTGTTAAATAACACAGTGTTACTGCAGAACACAAAGACCTGAAGATCGGCTTGTGCTGCTGTTTCTCCATCTCATTTACTTATTTGGGGCATGCTCAGCCATAATTAAACTACATTGATATGATGTTTAAACAGTTTCTGTATAGATTTAGACAGGGAACTGCCAGCAAAATAACTTCCTGTTTCAGAGCTTTACATCAGGGATGCTCATTTTAACTCTTTTTAATGACAAAACAATGAATATTTTATAATTTTTCTAAATATTTGGTCCTTTTTCTGATCATTATGACAGGTCAAATTTTCTCATAGTTTAATAAACTCAAACCTTAATACATGAATTATTGAAACTACTCAATGGTAAAGAAAATACAACTGTCTGATCAAAAATACAGTGCAACAATTTGTGAATGTTTTAAAAATTACTTAGCAAATGCATACTTGCATCTTGGAACGTACTTCTAATGTATGCATTACAAGCAAATCAGTAAACTAAGTCTGAATAATATTCAACTTTTGTTAGTTATACTCATGAAAATTTAGCTTTATTAAGAAAATAAGAGGATTTTATAATGCTAATGTAGAGAAAAGATTTTGTATTAAACAACAGCAGAGCTAACCATCTGGAAAGAAACATCCATTCTCTATAAATCTATTTAATTTGGGAAATGGGTGAGTTCTAGACACTGATTTTTTGTCTTGAGAATATCATGTTCTAACAAATTTGCAAAAAGTACACACAGACATACATTTGTCAGGAATTAACAAGACAGCAGATTGTTGAGTATCATTGCACTGAGACTACTGGTCAGCTTCTCAGTTTTATGGAAAATCCATATATACCACATAGAGTAGAATAGATTTTCTACTAAGAATCTTAAGGTTTCATGAAAGCATCATTTATTCATACAAATAACATGAATAGGCCATAAATTTCTCAGCTATGGTATGTTTACTTTGGTAGAGGTTCCCACTGCCATATGCAAAAGCAATTAAGCATCATGTTCCCTTTCTGCTTCTCCCAATATGCCACTCTATGTCTGATGCCTCACTACATCCTAGTTCCCATTACAATACATTAACAGAGTCCTCTGAAATGAAAAAAGCCAGAACCATTCAGAAGCATAAAGAAGTTAACAGAGCTTCCCAAGTGTGGATTTTATTTTAGTGAAAGCCATCATAAAACCTACATGCAAGCAAATCCTCAAAGAAAGCTATTTCTTGGCCCTAATACTCTGATTCAATAGTATAGATACCTTAATCCCAGAGGATATCCTGGTGTCATGCCTTTTATCTTACTAGGGCTACAAGTAACACAGGTCACAAGTGAGTCGTTAAAAATGCCTGGCCACACACCTGAGAGGTGTTCTGTATGTGCAAATAGTGACTTGGGAATTTGAATTTCATCTTAAACAGTCTTTACATAAGCAATCTAAAGTGATTAAGTGATCCAACTGCTAACATTCAGCATCTAAAATATTTGCTAGTTTAATACCACTTGGGAAAAAAAAATTGTCCTGTGGTCTAGATTTTCAAAAGAGCTGTTAGTTATTTTATCTGGTCTGTCCAGGACAGTTATTGTGGAATTACACATCATAACTATCCCTCTTTGGTAACTGCTCAAACCTACAGAGCACCTGGAGGCCCCTTTGCTGAGCTCACTGAGATTAACTCACAGAGCACAACAAGAGCATGTATATTACAACCACTCCCAACAGAATTTGTGCTAATTCTCTTGTGTGTCACACTTTGCATCCTTAAGTTAAAACAGTAAGGATATTTAAGTGGAATGGGAGAGCACAACATACTGCAGAAAAAGTAGTGTAAGAACTTTAGAGTTCCAAGATTTGATCAAACACAGGCCAACAGGATGAAGACCCATTAAGTCTCAACAGAAAGGTTCAACTCGGGAAAAACCCCAATACAAAGGTTATTGACTGACAAATGTCCATGACTTCTTTTCTCTGCTTCATATCAAAGTACTGACCCATAGCTGTAAATCACCACCACATCATCACTATGGCTATAAATCATCGTGTTCCTGAAAACATAATTGTCACTGCCAGCATCAGAACCAATAGCCAAGTCCTTCCCCAAGATTTAGGAAGAAGTTGAGTTAAAGAGTTCGGATAAACACCGCTAAAGCCAACAGCATCAACCTCACTGAGGGCAATGGAAGCCCCCAGGCATGTTTCATTCTGCCTTCCCAAAAATCATTATCACTTCTGACACCAAAAGCAAAACTCTCAGATTACTCCAATCAGGCCATATAGATGGGACTAATTTTTGGGACTGTGCTACTGAACACTGATGCTCTTAAGTTTGATCTTGTGAAAAAAGGATGTGGCACACAAAGGGATGAATTACAAGCTCCCCAAAATGGGATGTTGGAAAGGATCACCAAGCAAGTCTCACGTCAGCACATAGCCATGGATACTAAATACAACTTGCAGTAGCACTTGCTTCCTGGACAGCAGAAGAACAACGTGGCATGTATCAAACCTACCCACATTGGTACATCCCATCAATTGGAAATCGCTACTGCGGTGGTTAGGAGAAGATAATGAAAATAAAACAAGTTACTGAAAGATCTCATCAAGATTGACGTTGATTAATTAAGATTCTAATGCATAGGAAGGCTACTAATCATAAGCCACAGTGAAAGCAGAAATTCAGGTATTTTTCTTACAGGCAGAATTGAAAGTCAACACACTGTTTTTCCAGTGTCTTTAATTCTGAGTACTAAAGCTGCAATGAGCTGCTAATAATCATACACTATGCCATCAGGGTTTTGCACCTATTTACATATAAATAGTTCTGACCTGACTTGGCTACCAACAACGGTTAATTTAATTTATTGTCCTTTGGCAAGTGAATAGTCATTGGTTTTCTAGCACTTTTAACCTTGGCAAACCCTTGGGAAATAAAAATTAGATTGAAAGAAAATTACTAGTGGTGGAGAACAGTAAGAAAGTGACAGTAGTATATATAAACCTCAGGCAGCAGTGGAATAAAGTGTCATATTATTGCATGCTGTCTTCTGAAGTTCAATATTACTTTGATTTACACCTCTGTAATTTTTTTTCCCCAGTAATTCTTGCTTTGGGGACTTTCGCACCTAAGTTCATGTTTTTTAGCTGAGAAGAGAGAGATTAACCTATTTAGCATTAAAATATCTGCCAGAATTCATAAGAATAAACCAGTGACTTGCCACTAACAACAGCTAAATAAGGTGACAGTTATTGAAAAAAGCTTCTATCAAACCTAGATATTTTCTAAACACATACTGTTATCGTATCCAATGCAGTACACACTGAAATCAATGCAAAGTAAACCAATAAAGATGTCATACATCTGTGCTGAAATTGCTAATACCTCCTTGCTCAGAACCATTCTCTCTTTAAAACTGTTTGACAACAGGGGAAGTGAATATATATTAACTTCACATTTCAAAACTAATGTAATATTTAGTTTTGATTACACCAATTCCTTAGAAGATACTAGGCCTGTTACTAATTTGGCCTGGACACAAACAGTAGGAGCCACCGCAGCTTCCAAATTGAAGATTAACTACAAATTAGGATCTGAATGGAAAGAATCAAATGGCAGACAGAAAGGATTACGAGTCTACAGCTATGTTCTGACATATATTGGATTATTAGGATTTGCATTCATTAGGGAAGTTAGACTGGCATTTGCAGGAGTGTGATACATTGGGCAGTTCATGAACGTTCTACAGTTAATGAGAGGGGTAATTATAAGCTGACTTTCTCTGAGGAATAGCTGTAGGTTTTGCACACTTTGACATCATTTGTAGTTTGTTATGCCAAACAACACTTTGTGCCCAGATGAAAATGGTGGGTTTTAACTGACATAGAAGGCTGGCTATACTGCAGTTAATAGAAACTCTTGTGATACCTAAAAGTTTTCATAAACTTCATTAAGGGTTAAATTTGAGTTTCCTTTAAATACTGGACAAAGTGCAACTCATTAATGCATATAAATATTGCCAGAGTAATGACTGCAAAGCCATACGCTGGAGATATGAACTGCTATCTGTTACAGTTAGTTAAGGCAGTGACTCAACAAACAAGGCTCTGTAAGTAAATTTTCTAAATATTGGGACAGACTATGAAAGCTACTGAAAATGCCCCTAAGGTTATAAGTATCTTTCAGCTTGACTTGCACAACATTTAACACAACTCAGTGTTTTATTAGGGATGCAAATACATCAGCCTTCAAATTAAGTTCTGATTATGATGATTTATAGCCTTGAAAAACCTCATCCCAGCTGTGAGGTGCATGGCAGGCAGGCTCCTCAAAGAAACTTGAACTGCTTCCTCAGTAATAGTTCTGTTGTGCACACTATCACAACACTATAGAGCTGGATCAATTGCGACTGTTGAAACAAGATGCAGCAACACAATGTAGGGGGGAAAAGTGAGAAGAGAGAAAGGGGAGAGCTGAAGCCACGTTCGGGGGGCAAGCTGAAAGCAGAGAATTAGACTGCTAAATGCATTTTTATTACTGGTGGATAATGTGCTCTTATGGGTGAGATGCTGTTAGACTCCAATATTTAAAAGGATTTATGGAGTCTTATTACTATGGAATGCATTAATAAATTCTACATGGGTCTGCACTCCATCAGTCTACCTCCTGATGTTGACTTTTTCCTTCTTTTATTTTAAAGTAAGTAAAAATAAAATAATAGAACTCCCTATTTGCTTTCCAGGGGTAAAGGAGTAATTAACTTTGGGAGCAAGAGGGAAGAAAGAAGAGACCTAAGGCTTAAGCTATTTGATTGCATAGAGAGGCAAAACTATTATCAGCATTAATACAGAGAGATTAGAAGCTTCAATATGAAGGTATTAAAAATGCACATGCCCTTGATCGACAGGTTTGCCATAATTATGTAGAGGCTGATTCAGCCAACCCTGCTTTCAGACTTCCTGGGTGATGTATCTCTCAGCTCATAAAATATAGTCTGATGCTATGAATACAGACTGACAGCTTCATTTCAGTAATTTGCCACAGCAGACTGACATTTTATTAGAGCTTAGTAGAAGACACAGTGAAATTAATGGGGGAGACTCTCTTGCTTTCAGCAGGCTTTAGATAAACTAATAGGTTTTATTTCAGATAAGATGGTTGGAGATCCTCTTAAAACCACAATAGCTTCAAAATACCCAGAAAATTAAAATGAGAGGGAGCTGTGCATCTGAGTTCTATTCATGCCTTTGAAGACTCCTCTTTATAATTATACAACACATTTGTCAGGATGGAAAGGGGAGAGAGAAGAATGTGAGATGCTTCACCTTTCCTTTGATATATTTCCCCTTAGAATAGTTTGCTATGTCTTCTGCTGCTCACTTTTCTAGTCTAACTTCTCAAACATTTTTTCCAGTCCTTTCTTCCATCTTAATCTCTCAAGCATTGCCCTGCTAAGATAATCTTTATCATTAGTAGTTCCTAGACTCTTCTTCCCAGTCTGTTCAGCTTTTCTGATGGAGCACTGTCTAACCTAAATTTAGAGTCAGCATCAAAAAAAGACTCATCAAGAGGAAAGGAGAAACAGGGTCTAATCTAATGTGTTGCCCATCCATGCATTAGCCTAGAGCACTTCTAAAAACCAATGAAGGGAAGAGACTTGGGCTCCCAATGTGCTGGGCAGTAATTTCCAAGGATGGTGCGCCTTTACTCTGTTTACCTGTAAGAATCATGAAGGGCTGGATCACTAGGTTAGACTAGAAGGGAATGAAGATCTATTAAAAATGCTCATCTGTGAGTGTTAATTTAGCAGTTACTAGTTATTTTTCTCTGCTGGAGTGGTAGACGGAAAACAAGAGAGGAAAAACAGTATGAAGCTTATCTGGAAAAAAATGTTAATTAAACTTTAAAGCCCTCAGTCACCTAAGCTGATATTTACACTAGAAATAGAAACAGTCCAAATTATCTCTGCATTTTTTTAAAACTGTGATTACATTTTTAAACTTTTTGCTCATTCTCTTCAGTCTAACTGGAGAAATACCATGCAGTTGTAATTTCCAGATATTGCATTGTCAGTTTTTATTTAATTTCTTGTGCATGTGTTCTAGTGAGCACTCATCCAGAGGTGTGTGAAACCATGTGAAATAGAAACCCAGTGATTAACTAGAGGTATGACACGGCAAGAAGATTCAGTTTGAGACTGTGAGAAATATATATTTAGTAGCTTTATTTAAGGAGAAGCCCTAATTAGCTGAGAAGCAAAACAGCACTGGGTGCTTAAGACATAGCCAAGAGGGACACCCATTGGTGAAAGGTTAGGTCATTTATAGGTTCACTGCTACATTAAACAAATGCATATTCAGTCATCACTACAAACTCATTAACATATTTTCCCCTTCCTCCTCCCCTCCCACTTTATTCCCTATTTTCCCTTTACTGTTTTTTTCTTTTCCTTCTCTTTCTTCCAAAAATTACAAGATACCCCAGCCCTAAAGATAAGTAACATAAGTTTGGCCTAAGCACTAAATCTTCATTAGCATATGTTGAGGTGTCAAGGTTAGTATGCAACCTAAAGGTAGTGAAACAAGAAGTCTATTGCCAGGCTCTAAAGAAAACGAAGAGCTATACAAAGTCTCTGTGCCCAGTTTTTCTCTTGTTTGGAGATGTTCCATCAATATTTCTCAAGAAAGTCTGAATCAACTTCATCAATCCTGTAATATCTTGATAACTATTATACTTTTAAACAATTATGAAAGACAAATTCCTTAATGGTTTTTCACAGAGATGGCTGCCTGCACAAACTCTGCTGAGAGTTCACTTCAGATGGTCAGATTTCATTAGCATAGTCACTAATTTCATTAGTACATTCACACTGCCCTGAAGATAGACCTGTTGCAAAGCCATATAATCACACAGCACAGATCTGACTTATTCAATGTCATGAGCTCAGTTTTGCAGTGCTAGATACAAAAATCAGTGTTAGATTTTTTTCTTGCAATAATCATAGGCAAGGCAAGATAAATGTCTCTCCAGCTATGAATGCATTCTAATTGCTTTACTAAAACTCTTGCTAGAGGAAGTGACTTCTGTCATTGCATAGTATCAAATTTCTTGAGAACACTGATTTGTAAGCAAAACTTCCTGCTGACATGAATGGTAAACCTTGGTATGAACCCTTATTTTTAATATTCAACTTACTTTCCAACCATCCTGCTTTCATTCCTTTCTCCCCCTTTCAGCTAGGCTTCTATTAAGTATTTCATCACTGAAATACTTAATAGAAGTTTTTTTTACACTTTGTAAGTGTAAAAAGTCATTCATACATGTAAAATTAATAAATGCTGAAGTGTGTCTGCACAGGAGCAGATCATCACAAAACCTAAATAAATGCAATTAGCAAAGCTGCATTTCCACTGGAAGCTGCACAGGCCTGTTTGTTCAGTGGAACAGTCAAGTTAGTCCACTTAAATCCATTGTTCAAGCAAAACCAGACACCTCTGCATAAGCAGAGAGGAGCTGCAGGATATGGGGTATTGCCCACACAGAGTGGGAGATTGTAGCTATTTTCAACAGACTTCTGGAGAGAAGTTTCCTCTACAAAGAATGGGGAAGCCAGTTACAGGTCCTAGGCAGGGCTGCAGAAGGTCGAAAAAAACCAGTTTCCCTGATGCTTCAGGTGATTACCAAAGAGCAATCCCTGCATAGAGAGTACAGATCCTGCCACAGCAAGTGGCATACCAGGCTCAGGCTTGGCAGCACCATAAAAGCACTGTGGTAATGTCACCACCCGCATGCCTGGAGGTCTAAGAGAAAACATGCATTCACTGTACAGTGAAATTAACTTCTCTTCAGTGGTTTCATTAACCACTCCTGACACAAATGCTCTATTTGTGACAACAGTGCCACTTAATCTCCCTGAGGACATAAAGGGAGATCACAATATTATATCTCTATCTGGCTCAATCATCTAGTCTGGCAAGAGCTACTGGACCTCAAAGAGCTGACAGACATTCGATTCTGTAGGATAGCCTCAGAAATGGATATTTTCGTGGCAATGAATAGAAGCCATTGCATGTGGGCACTGAGTGAAACCAAAGCCCCTTCTGCTGCAGGCTGCTGCAAGGATTTTGCATGAAATATTAAAAAGAAGCCTTCATGCCTGGAGTCCTTACTGGGTCACCTCAGCCTTTAGCTATCCTGTCGGTTCAGTTCTCTCCTTGGGGTGTAATTAAATAAGGGCAGAATGGTATGAACCTGCTAATGGCTTCACATTGCCCAGAAGAAAATCACTGAATTACCCTGGGATGCCTGCTCTGAATAGGAATAGCGCTTGCTTGATTGAGGTACTTCATTTACCAGTGAGACTAACAGCATATAAGCACTGGAACTGAACAGCATTAAAGAGAAACCACCTCAGAAAATGCTCTTGCAAAGAAGATTAGTGAAGGTTAAAAGGATCATAGACCATATACATCCAAGTCTGTTCTCAAAGGCCTCCAGAGAGCTCCCAATTCCAAGCTGACTGGTGTATTCAGCTGAGCTGAGGTGCAGTTTAGTTACCTGGAGGTATATCAGCATAGCTGAGATCTGGGGTTAGGTTCTCAGAGTAGAAGTTAGCAGTTTGTTCCCTCAACACAGTTTCATGTATGCTGGGAAGTCTGAGTCAAATTCTAAATATTTAAAGGTCAGCAGAAAAATCCATCCTTAAGCAAGATTATTCCACCTCCACCCATTGCAGGATTTCTTGTATTGTGCTCTGAGGCTTCTGGTACTGGATTCCCCAAAGGGAGAATACAACATGAGAATAGCCCAACTTGTGTTCTGAGTTTCTACTCGAGTGCAAACAATGCCATACTTTGTATCATCCAAGAGACTTTTTAAAAAAACATTCATGAAAAAAAGTGAAAGGGTTTTGGCAGTCCTTTTTTTCAACTCTAATTATCTTCAAAGTAATTACCTCTGGAGTAATATAGCTCTACTCTGCCATTACATTAAACCTACTCCAGTTTTCCTTTTCAGAAGCAGGCTAAGAGTAGATCTTGATTATAAAGACCATATTGTTAAAGTGGGGAGGGGGAAATGTTTAATTACAAAAAAGCTGCTTAAATTTTTGCTAAGAGGCAAGGAAAAAAAGGAAAGTCAGAACAACAGCAATAGCTATGCTTGGTTTGGGTTTAACAGAAGAGTTTCTCTGGATTAAGTTAGTGCTCCTGAAGTGGAAAGAATGAACAGCACAGCAGGATATCACCCCACACAGACATGGTAACAGAAGACTAGAGTTTAATTTTCAGCAGTCACATTCACATCATATTCTGGCCTGTCTACATACACAGAACAAGCACAGCTCAGAATGCAGACTTGAATCCCACTTCTGGGCTAAAGAGCACCCAACCTTTTAATTAGATACAATTTTCCTGATACCATAAGTCCTACCACAACTTCCTCAAGCTGAATGAACCAACTGCTGCTCCATAACGAGGACATGAAAAACATACTCAATTTCAGGTACGAGACTCTTGATTTACATACTCGAGGTCAATCTTTTCTCTTCCCTCTCCTGTTCTAAATTATAAGCAAGTCAGCACACTGAGTTCACTCAGCCAGGGAAAAGTCCAGCTGCTTCTGTTACCTTCTAAGATGGAAGGGAGAGGTGATGGAGCCTATTTTGTCTCTGACCAACAAGTAGCCCTCCGTTAATAACCATTGGAGTGTAAAGATCCACAAGAAAGTTCTTCTATCACCAGCAAGACCAGCTGAAAATGTCAAAAAACGCCCAATTAAAAAATGCAAACACCTTCAAATGCAGTGACATTATACCAGCACAGCTATTCCTACCCAGTCCTCAGCAAGATGGTTCTTTCCCTACATTCAACAACTCAGCTATCCCTTTTCTATTCAGCCACAAGTGGTTTTCCAGGCTGTTAATGGTAATAAAGTGCAAGCTATTTGAATCTGCACAGGCAATTAGTCTTCCTTATTTAGTTTTTAGGACTTTAACTGCCTGACTTGACACTAATATGAATTAACCAGCATCCTACCCTGCTATGCCACTGCCATTAATGCCAGTGCAATGTGCACAACAGTTATGATGTATCACTGGCAGCTCATCTCCATATCATAAACAGGTATTTTTTTTCCCAGATTGGCCTGATGGCAGGATTGCACAGTCCTTGATTAACATCTTCTTTATGTGGTTACTAATAAGTCTATTGATTCCATTTGTTCAGGCTGCCTCTATTACAGTAAAGTCTTGACAGTATATCCAACTCCATCCACTTTAAGTGTTAAAGAGTCAATGACATCTGGCTCTTAACAGACAGACAGAACCCCAGAGTTAAGTGTGAAAGGGAAATGCTTGATCTTTTATTCTTTCTTCATTTTCCACAGCAGAACATTAGGAAATGGCTTAGGTAAGAGACTGGGAAGTGAGACTTGACATTGCAACATCTAGAAGAAAATCAGTCCCAAACTTTCTTAAAGAAAAGTGGGGCAGAGGCAGAACACAGTGAATTTATGGAGGAAACAGGGCCAATAATTATTTATAACAAAGACTTAAACAAATCAAAGTAGAAAACAACCTGACTGTTCAACAATGTTTTCCAGGTTCACTCTTGGCTCTTTCTGCAGCTTCATCAGAAATGAGAAACAGCTAACTGTGTTGGTTTCATATTTTAAGGACAACTGATCTGATCCAAAACTTACAAAAGAGACTTGATTTAGCCTGTCCACATTTTCACTGAACACTGGATCATGTAAGCAAAGATACAGCACAACCTATGCTGGTTGTAAAAGCACAAGAAAAGGCAAAACACAAAATGGATATGCAATGTCTGCTGGAAAGATCTTTTCAGTGAACTACCACAAAGCCTTTGTTTAAGCTAACCCTTCAGGAGGCTAAAATGATGGAAATCAATATTTTAACATCATAAATTTATTCAGAAGATGGTATCCATACAAAGTACCTGTAGTACTCCTTTTAAAAGCCTTGTATTTTTGGATTAAATTTGTTTACAAAAGGAGAGCATTTATATAAAAATAGAACATTCAATTCAGAAGAGCAGGTTCATTAACATTAACATATTTCATATAGTATTATACAACACTATCATAACTGCAAAGTTTCATTTCTTAAATGTAAAATATAACCTTCAAATTAAAATTGAAAAACTAAAAATAAAATTGAATAACAAATGCTCATTCTGTATTTTGTATGCTTTTTGAAATGGAAAAACTCAGGATTTGAACGTAGAATGACAGTTCAAAGTTGTGACTGATTTTGAGCTCAGTTCTTAGTTTCCTTAAGGGATCATAGGAAGTGTTTAAAGTCAGCTATTGAATTACAAAGTAGCAATGTGTCTAAGCCTTCAACGTTTATGGCTTGGGTTTGGGCAACTTCCTTGTATTAAATACAATCAACCGTACTGTTAGTTGATGAGCTCATAAATAGCACCGCATTGTCCTCCCACCACAGATACAAATGGGATAGTATATTGTCCCACTAAGGTATTTCGTGATGTGAGCACGATCACTGCCCTATTTGCAGTGTCCACACAACCTAAGCCACACTGTGACTGGGGAATAATCACATTATGAAGATATTTTTGTTTGCATAAGTGCTCAATTTCTGTAGAACTCTACTAATTACTTCAGGCTTTTTCATGAAGAACTAGTTCCTTTGAGGGAAAACCTAAAATCAATCAGGCCATTAAATAGACTTTTCTGTGAACAAGAAGCCTATATGGCACACTCCAGAGAACAGAAATTTTCTTCTGATAGAACAAAAAAACTTTATGTGAAGTGAGACTTAGCCTCTTGGCTATTTTACTTCCTCTCTTCCCTTGGCCCTACCAGGAATAAAAAAAAAGAAGGGCGGGTGGGGGAGGAGGGAAATAAAACAGCCCACAAATATCCTCCTCACTATCAGTCCTTCATGTCCATGTTAAAGGCACTTCAGCAAACCAGATGGCCCTTTGGACACGTGCTTTGAGGAAGTAACTCCTGGTGAAGAAGTTTAACTTCCACAAAGAAACCAATTTTAAGGGGCAGATCATCACATACAAACTAAAGACAGTAAAAGTGACATAGGCTACAAACTGGAAAACAAAATACTTAGTTGCCTGAGCTCCTGTAGGCAGAATAAATCCTACAAATTACACAAGATCCTGGTTTAAGTCCCTACTTGCTGTCCAGAAGTCTTTGAGCATTTTTCATTCTTTGCTAAATTTATCATCCTAAATCTCTACCCTAAGATCAAAATCTTTCGGGATACAGAAGACGAAAGACTTAAAAATGCTGTGATCCAAGGGGACTCTGAAAGCAGACTTTAGTAATAAGTCTCTTAATTGCTACTGTAACTCAGCATGATACGCTATCTCGCTGCCATCAGCAACAAGAGACTTCTCAACAGGAAATCCTGATCTAAGAGATCCAATACATTGTCTCGAATGTGTGTGCAAGTTAGGCTGAAAGTAGTAGCCTTGTTCAGAGGTTCCTCACAATAATTAATTTTCAAAATACCATGATTTTTTTTTTAAATTAAGTAGTAAATCCTGCCTCCATGGCCAGAGAGCAAAAATTCACATTATTCCATTTATCTTTACTTTCATGTCAACACTTCACATCTTAAATTGTAAAGCTTATTTCCAGCAGAGGTTTTGTTCAAAAATCAATTAAATCAATTTGAAACAATAGAGGAGTTACTTTTTACTTTCCCTGATTTTTCAAGGAATACAGTAACATCTGAGGGGACAGAGCAACAATCAACAGTATAAAAATCAGCCTGTCAGTCTAAGACACTTCTTCATCAATCACTTCCACACTATCTGGATAATACATTCAATCCCAAACTCAAAATACTAATTCACTTCAGCATTCCTTAGTTGTGCTGTTGCTTTCCATTGGGGAATGTTACTGGCATTTTTAACAGGTACTTTAATTATCTAAATTTTGCAGAACTTTCTATTCAATAATCCACAGCACCATATTCTTTGTATATCATCACTGTCACAGGGGCTGTAAGGAAAGTCTTGTTTTTTTCTTCTTCTCCTTTCCCTTCAAAATAGTATCCTTTTCTGATGGGAATGCTAGCAGATGATATTCCCTATGCCGGGGACTCATTCAGATGCACATTCAGTATTATCTTTCTGTCAAACTAGGCTAATTATGCCATTATTCCCAAGTTGATTATAATTGTTATAGAAAAGAATCAATTAAAACATGCCCCTTCTTCATTATACTTCAAGACTAACTTCTGAACAACTGCATTACCCCAGTAAGTGTTGTGGTTTGATGAGACAGGTGGGAATTACAAAGTGAATTCTCCCCACATCACAGTGGGAGAAAGACACCTATTGTTATGTTGGAACAATTGGTTCCAACATAAACATTGTTTCTGTGAAATATTTCCCAGACTGTTGATGAAATATGAGTAGAAAGGAAAAGAAAGCGTCAACTTTCTTTTTACTTGCCCTTTTCTGTTATTCATAGTTCCTTTGCATGTTGTTCAGATGTAATCCTTTATGGGTTTTATATTGTTCACCATTAGCATTAAAATTGAAATTTATTATAAGTCACACACTCAAATTATATAATTTAGAGTAGCTATAGAAATAAAAGTTACAGACTGAAAGTAATGCTGAATACTAGAGCAACAAGACTATCATTTCCTGCTTGACAAAAAGTGTTTGAAATCTTCTTTCAATTGGCAAAATATGCTTCTCTTCCTAGTGAAAATATAGATTCCCTTTACCACTGAGACTAATCCCACACAAGAAGAAAACAAATACTACATACAAACTGTACCTAAAGCAACTGGTACATTCACACAAATGAAACCACAGCAGGTAAGAATGCAAAGTTGAAAACAAAGCTGATGTTTAATGAAACTCATCAGGTATTATTCCTTCAGAATGCTTGAGAAGACTTCTCAGATATTAATTTCTTTTTAAAAAAAATGTGTATATACACCAGTGACCCATGCTTCTAAAAACATTTGCCATCTTTTCCTACTGAGCAACTGTAGGATTAATCCATTTTAAATAGACAGGAGCTTTAGAACTACAACCAAACCACCCTTACCAAAATCAAACTGGGCTCTAGGACTCATGAACACCAACCTTACCCCATGGTGCTAAGCACAACTTTCCACCACCACAGCTGTAAACACAGCACAATTCACTGGTTATAGTGAACTTGCAGCACTGTATGTTAACAGCAGTTTGTGTCTCTAGGTTGTTACTCAGTTTTATGCCGCTGAAGCAAAAGCACAATCTGGAGTAATAGTTTATCCTATGCTTGTGCTCTGTATTTGGGGAATGGGTAATTGGTTTTACAGCTTTTTATGAAGTCTCATTTATAATGCCAACCAGCTGCTTTATCAGCCAACATACCCTCTTGTTCCCCCTCCATACACTGACAAATTTTAGTCTTAACCCTGACTCGGTCAGTGCTCATGAGACACATTCTACTGTGTCAGATTTCTCCCATGCATTATTTCCCCACAAAATCAGCCATAGCAAGTGATGGCCTGAAAGATCAGTAACAATCCACTATTTATGTTTTCCTATCATCACGTCTGGGTTACTATAAGTCATTTTTCATGGTTGCAGAACTGAAGCCTCTGAACTTCTCATTTATAAACAGTGATATAAGCATCACCCAGAATCTGAACTTTGCCTTTGCAATCTGTCTCCATAAACCACTGCAGTGCACAGAGGTGCTCTGTGCAGACCACCCACACATGAAACTGCCCGTCCACCTCTCTGCTGGCATACATTGCACTTCACTTAGATCTAAACTGCAGAACAGGTGCATAAAGTCTTAGGTACTCAAAACCAAAGCAGTTAATTCAGATTGTCAAACTCGTCACCTGCTGACTAATAGAGCTTAAACTATTTACCTCCAGGTTGCCTTTGCTTCTTCTAGTTGCCTTCCTTTCTTTATGAATACAAGGTTTTCTTTTTCCCAAGAAGCTTCGTGCAAACACTGAGATAACGGTAGTTGTTGGTTGATATTTTTTCCTGGAGGAGAATGTTAGGAAAAGCTACAGCTATTAATTTGATGAAAGAGGTGGTAGAAATTACAGCAAATGGCAACATAAATCCATATAAAAGCTCTGCAGTGTTTTTATTCCAAACTCATGCAAGCAGGCAGTGTGGAGCACATGTTTTTCACAGCCACTCTTAGCCCCTCAGTTATCTTCTGTCAGGTGATAGTAACAGCTGTTTCCCGGGCCTTATTTTGTGTTTTTCCTCACATTTTATATTATTCTCCAGAGGACAAACAGCCACTCCAAATCTTAATGCCTTATTTGTCTGAATGAGTACCAAACACATTTGCAAAAAACCAACATGGCATGTTTGAAAAATAAAACACAAATGCATATAGATTTGAAAATAAGCCATTATTACCCTAACAATAAACAATCTCCAAAAGAGAAATTCCCTTCTGCTGAAAGTAAATAAATCCATGAAATAAATCTGCAATTCTCCCTGGTTTGTTTGGGAAGGACATATCTCTTTTGCCCAATTTTGTTCTTACAAGGCCAGAAAGCTCATTCCGTAGGAAAGCTGATCATTTCAAGCTCAGGATATTCTGTAAAAGCAGTGAAAGTAGAAATTAATTTTAAGTGTCAGAAAACAGGAAACCCAAGAAAGCAAAAGAGACTGAACCTTGGTAATAAAGGCAGAGATCGGTGCAAGTAAGGAATGCTGAAATGAAGGCTTACTGTTGTAACAGCAGACTGGTTTGGCTGCTTGAAAATATTAACCAAGTCCTGATGTGCCTATTATGAAGATACTAAACTTTTGCTGAAATCTTTCAATATTTGTATTAAGTCCAAAGAGTTAACAGCTTGCTAGGTTTCTGACATTGGCGTTGCTACAGGCAACATCTCTATAGAAACATCATGTAAGGACAAACAGTCTGGTCAGTGGTATGTTTTGCTGATAGAGCTGGCACCAAATAAACCCATCATTAAGGAAGCAGGTACATTGTTTATTCACAGTGAAAGGTCTCTCAAGCAATTCAGCTTTACAACAAGACACACACATATGTTTAGTCTGCACAGCCAACTAAGACTCAATTCCACACCACTGAAGCAACAGACTGCAGCTGAGGTTACTTGGGTGCAGAACTGGACTCAAATCAATCAAATGTAAAACTTAGCCATTCTCCCTACAAGTCTGTAGATGCTGCGACTGAAATGAGCACATGGGAAAATAACAGGAACATCCCACCTCAAGACTCTTTCACTCCCCTTTCCAGACAGGACGCTGACACTCAATTTCTGTGCAGTTTTAAACACTTTTTTTAACACCAAGAGGAGTGATTTCACAGGAGATGAGACAACACTCCTCCAGGTGCACCTTAGGAGATTCCATTGCATGTTGGTATTTGCTAAGCCTAAGAAGACCCTGCAGGCATCCTCTTCAACATCTCTCAAGCTTAAACAGCAGCTTTGGAAGATTCTACAAACTTGCAAGAAAAAAAGTATTTTCCAGTTATTGCCAAGCAACCTA
Source organism: Turnix velox (assembly GCA_013400935.1). NCBI lineage: Eukaryota > Metazoa > Chordata > Aves > Charadriiformes > Turnicidae > Turnix > Turnix velox. The sequence continues at coordinate 56,224 of VZTY01031028.1, forward strand.
AATAAAATACAGAAACCACCTGGTAGCTTTCTTTAACCCTTACAGTCATCATACCTGATAATCTCTGCTCCCAAAGAATTCCATAAGCCTGTTTATATCAAGTCCTTTTATCTCCCATATAAAGCTTTCTGTTCAAAAAGCAATTAAAGTTTCATAAAAGCAGAACTTCCCAAACATGAACTGCTTCCCATGCACACATACAATACCTTATTCTTTTCATAAAAGCAGACTGAATTCTCATCTGTTTAATGAAAGGGCAATGTATTAAATGTATTCTCCAATGTTAAAACACTTCTTTTTGTCAGGAGAGTTCCCTTCCCACTTGCTATTTTAATAAAACATAGCAAGAAGCACTAAGAACAGTGGAGCTGCTCACTGCAATGTTGGGCTGCTGTATAAAAAGGAGTGTCTAATCAAGCTCTACTCCCAAAAGCAGACAAAGAACTGTGATCAACCCCCCTTCCCTGGCTGCATCTGGCAACACCAAAAGTCTTTGTCCCTTTCTTCCGCCACCTTTGTGTCTCTACTTTGCAGTCAGCTGTCAAACAGCTCAGCAGCCTACAATCATGGTGTTACACTTTCTCTTCTGCCTATCAGCCCTCCAGTCAGACAGGTACTGCAGGTGAGGTCTTACTCATTATGTTATCAATTGTATTTGCCGGTATTTGGTGGTATAGGTTCTTACAATGGTATAGGTTCCTATGATGAAAGATCAACATAGACGGTTCTCAGGGTGAATTTTTCTGTCAGTATTGAGATAGTAATATTATCTCCTTAACAAAAAACCCAACAATTGCAGTTTCTTACCTTCTATCCAGCAGTCCTAGCAAGCAAAACACATTCAACGATATTTTAGCTAAGTAATGACAAATAGAACAGTAGGTTTTCACTATACCATACATCCGAAATACAAGCAAAACATGACAAGGACTGTAAGCATCACGGTTGTCACCCGAGCTGTCCCAGTACCAGAATGGATGTTATTTCACAAATGTGTTGAATGCCCAATGATCTACCATCTAATTGGAAAAATGCTCTAGAAATTTGACCTTCAAAGGACTCAAATAAATGGGTTTGCAAGTGCCAGATTTTCAGATCCTGACTACATTTTACAACTAATTGTGTTGAAACCCATTTTTCTGCCCAAAACCCAGAGGCCTGTGGATCATGCAATAGCCTGAAGGCAGCAGATGCTGCTTTATCCTCTAAAAGGAGAAAAAATTACCCTGCATTAAGAATAGGATATGAATTTCTTACACCTTCTAGTATTATTCCATCCAAATAATTGTTACCACTTGGAATGCAGCCTCCTATGATCAGCTCATTAGTCTGACAGAAAAGCCAGCAAGTTCAGAATAACACAGCAGAGCATGTGTTGCTTTTTTCTGCAGATGTCTCAAAAAATCAGCAAGAGCAGCCCAAATCCTGACCCCAGCATGAAACTCAAATTAAAGATGTTGCATAGCCTTTGTTCTAGCATTGGGTCATAGCAGCAGATCAGTTATTTCCTCACTTTTTGTGCTTCTTTGCAGAGGAACCCAAGGCTCAGAACTCCACCAGAGCTCTCAGCTCATTCTGTGCAGCACCCAGCCGAAGGGCTGGCTCCTTCAGTCTCCCTCCCACTGTCCCATAGGCCCTCAGCAGAAGGGCATTTCTGCACCTAAGTTGTGGGACATTTCACTAATGAACTCTTTATCTCCCCAAAAAAGTTACAAGGTCATGGCAATAACATACAACCATATCAAAACTCTCACCTTCCAGGGGAAGAAAAGATGCTCTGAAACAAGGACTCTGCATAATATCACATATTAAAATATGTTCTCTACACATATTGGGCTTCTGATCTAGGATTATGGAGAAGTACGCAGGTAAGAATAGAGGAAAGACTGGTAAAGCAGATTGGTAAAGATTGGTAATTGCAGTAAGGCCTGAATCATGTGATTCTGCATTCTGTTTTACTAACTGGTATTGCTGATGGATCACTTGGAAGGCACTCCAATAGGCAGGAGTAGTTTTGTTGTAAAATTTAGGATAGCAATAAAAACAGTGAGCCTGCCCATCAAGGAGAGGCCTTGCATATGCAGCTTAAATCCAGTATGAAAATAATCAGAGTGCTTTAGCTTCTGTACTTACTAACCAGAAAGATCTATGATTTCTTATAGATTACCTTTAATATGAAGCATAAATTATTTTCATTCTTACTAGCTTCCTCCACCAGGCATTCTAATTTAATCCCATGTACAGTTTTTGTCAATTGATGTTCAAGTCCCATACTTTTAGACTGGAGCTTTAAACAGCTCCAAGAAATGTTCATTCTGACAGTGAAGAGTTCAAGCAATGCACAATTTATTTTTATCTTGCTGCTGTAACGAGAGCAGGTGAAGGGGGTACTAACCACTTTCACAGTAATTATAAATAGTGCATGACAAACACAGGCTGCATCTTCAGCTTTTCAGGGTCCTTAGATCTCCCTTATGTGCTTGTAACCCAGAAATTTTCTCTTGCTTTATGTTCCTGCAAGCCAACTTCACAAAACTAATCTTTCCTGCTTTCTTTTCCCATGAGAGCTTCAATTGCTCAAGTAAAATTGTTTTCTTTTAGTTTCCTCTTCATCACTGACCATATTCTGATACAGCCTATTAGACTCAGGTTTAATAACTAGGACATATTTTCTAACCTTACAAAGCCCATGTTCCTAAAGTCTTTTTCCCATTGGAAAAAAAAATTTAGCCACCCATTTCAGGAAGCTTAAATATGGACATGTTAATATAAAAAACATATTAACAGTTGAACAAACACTCTGAAAGCAACATTTTAACAACTGATCAACTCAACTGAGTATCCAAAACAACAAAATATATACAGCTGCTAAAAAATTTAGAGAATATATTTGGACAAAACCTAATTAATAGAAAACCAAGACTACTTAATTATATGTTCTTCACATGCACTTGAGCATCTGAGGAAGTATTTCCAGGTACAAAAGCAATCTAAAACTGGCTATAAAACAACACTAATAATTCCTAACTCCAAGGAAAGAGTATATTCAGATTTTAAAAAAAGATACCCCAACACAATAAAGCAAATGAACAAAGAACTCCCAGGCTTCCATGGAAAACTATAGTTAACCATCATAAAAAATTTTAAAAAAAATCTTCCTATATGTAAGACTATATTTTTTATGGAACTGATTAAATTTTCCCACAAGTCAAAGGATCCACCCAAAATAATTGAATACAGGGAAGAGAAAGAGTATTTTTATAATATTAATCCTATAAAGCAAGGACAGGTCTACATTTAACACACCAAGTAAATTCAATCAGTTTATACCTGGTAAAATTAAATATGCCTGAACTCCAACAGGATGTTAACACAGACATTGCAGATTAAAAAATTAACAGACTTTGAGATGTGGAGAGAATGGAGTCTGTTTTTTACTACTGGAAAAGACTTCAGTAGTTCTGAATATCTCTTTAATCCTTTCTCCTCAGAAGAAATACTATTTCAGTTTAAACAGAGCAGAAAGACTGAGTAGTACCCTAGTGATTTATTGCAAAGATGCAAGACAGACTTGTACCTAAATTTCAACAACCTAAGGTACAAGCACCACACAAAAGAACTCTGCAGATGAACCAAATGACTGAATTTTACTTGTAAAGGACAATAAAACATGCAAGCATTGATTTTTTTTTTCCCCTAAGAAACTCACAATCCTGCTTTTGAATGTGTAATCAGCAGTTTCAATTCCAGTTAATTCCATCCACCTAACGAAACACTCCATACAGATTAGAGCAAAACTTAGTTTTCAGTGTTCAAAGAGATGAAAGAAGGTTTTTGTTTGTACCACCTATTCTCTCCGAATTGCAATTAAAAAAAAATACATATATACTGCTTTTAAAATTCTGGTTTTATGTATAGCTGAAACAGTTCTAACCAGCTGCAGTCATATTGTGCTCCCACATGGCGGTTTTGTTACCTCAATGGTTCCACAAAGGCCTTGGGAGATCCCTGAGGCTGACTAAAGGCAGCGCTCGGGGGCCGTTTAAAAATAGCGCTGTGGAGCCGGAGGCACCGACCGAGCTTCAACAGACGATAAGCCCCGTTAGCATCGCTAACGGACGGACAGGCTCTATGGGGACCCTCGCGGTACGAAAAGGTTCTTGTCAAAGACCAGACGTTATTTTAACTAGTGCTTCCCCACAACTCCAACACACCGAACTCACAGAGTTCTGTCAGGAGCCAGCAACAAGCGCTGGCAGCCTCGATGCAGGCCTCGGCCGCCATTTCAGAACAGCGCGCTCCTGGCCCGGGCCGCCGTTCGACGAGCGCGCAGGTGAGCGGCTCGTGGCGGGCAATGGCCGCCCGCACCACTAGAGGGCGCGCTCACAAGTGCGCGCGGGGCTCTCGCCACAGGGAGCCGAGAAGCCGTTTGCTTACGTTTTTTCTCCTATTCCTTTCTATCAATATTAGAAATGGGTCTCATTCCTTTTCTTTAAGGAACCTTTACTGGCTTCATTGCCTTTAGTGGCAACAGACAAGCACAAAGCAAGGCCGAGAACGTGCTCGCTGTTTAAAATCGGAAGAGCACAGCTCTTCCGATACAAGAGCAGTTGCTTCTGCTCCAGCCCCAGCAGTATGTAGCAGCAGGTTTTCACACTCGCCAAGAAATATCTTGTTCACAGAAGTCAGAGAAATCGGAAGGAAGCCTTAATTCAAAATATGTCAGAATCACAGAATCATAAAACGGTTTGGATTGGAAGGGACCTTAAAGATTATCAAGTTCCAACCCCCTTACCGTGGGCAGGGACACCTTCCATTACACCAGGTTGCTCATTGACTCATCCAGCCTGGCCTTAAACACCTCCAGAGAGGGGGCATCCACAGCCTCTCTAGGCAAGCTCTTCCAATGTCTCACCACTCTCACAGCAAAGAATTTTTCTTAGATCAATCCTTATTCTCCCATCTTCCAATTTGCACCCATTATTCCTAGTCCTGCCATCCTGGACCATATTCAAAAGTCCTACCCCATCTGAATAATCTTTATTATAAAGGAATTTCTAAATTGGCCACAATTAGAGAATAAACAGGTAGCCAGCACCTTTTTAATGAAAATAAATGTACTTAACGTTTTAAAAACCTCACACCTTAGCAAGAGGCAGAAATTAATATTCCCCCTTTCTCCTTCCATACACCATCTCCGTCCTCCTACAGCCTTCCCTTATCCCCTCACAACATGCACTTCAGCATCTGTCTGTGAGAGAAATACGACCATGAATCAGCAAAAATGCTGATGTCCTTTTAATCCCCAAAGAGCCTTTATCAGCTCTGAAGTTTCCATTCTCACTGCTTGGGAAGACAGGCCTGTATACTGGCCACACAAAAATAAATGAATCCTAGGCTTAGTGCAGATACAAAAGCAAAGTTTGACAGTCACATTATTAATTTTCTATTTCTCATGAAGTTTGACTAGGACATAAGGCCCTTATGTTTTAAACCTTATGCTTTCAGTATATGTACTTGGAGTGATGGCTTTGCAATTTGATTTATCATTAACTGAAAAATTAGCTAATTGCCAGCTACAAGCCAAAATTGATATCACAACTAATTACCCGCTGCAAGCCATATTGAACTTCTGGGAGAAGTCAGGGCCTGAGGCAAGTCTCTGTAGCTCACAAAGAAAGAAAACCTACATTCACCTGTGGGCTATTGCTCTCATTATTTATTGGTTTATTAGTAGTTAATTACTGTGACTTCTCATGGAAAGGATTCATGCAAGGTGTTGTTTATACTAAGAGTTGGTTTAGAGTTCTCTGGGTTGAAATCACTTGAAAAATGCTATTTGAGCCTCACGTGAACAATGGATTACCAAGACAACAGGAAATACTTTTATCTTCTTGTGTCCCATGCTGGGAACCACATCAGAGATTCCCACATGCTGTGAAGACCCCAACTATTCTCTTTTTTCCTTTTATTTACGTAGTCAGCTGTCTAGATGCCTGTTCTCTCAGGTCCAATTCACCACACTATCAGCATCCTATGTTATCAAGTACAAGGATTCCTCCAGCTACTGCTGTCACGCACACCAGAGGACTACCATTCACTTTATGTTCTTGTCATTCATTTGTCCAAATACTGGCTGATGAACACCTCCTCCTCTAGAGCTGTTATACCACTTTCCCTATGCCCTGATTACTCTAGCAGAAGCATTAAACTCTTCTACTTTCAGTGCTCCCCTTGACAAGAAAGCACCCAAATATTAAGTATTTTCCAAATGCCATCCCTGAAAGACATAAGCCTCCTGTCTATATCAGGGCTTCTGCATTGAAGATGACCTCTGCATCACACAGCCTCTGAAACCACTATCACCTCTTCCTACGATGAGGTTAGGTTGTTTAGATGAGGTCCCTGCTCTGGCAGGGGGATTAAACTAGATGATCTTTTGAGGTCCCCTCCAGTTCCCAACATTGTGAGTCTGTGAAACCTCTTAGCTGTGCCACAGATAAGACATTGGTATCAAATCCTACTGCCCTCTAAATTAAATGGTTTTTTGGATGAAACAAAGAGGAAAACATATCTAAATCTTTCAGCAACTCTGTTGACTGAAGCTGCTAAAACATGAATTTTTTTTGGTGAAGTTTCCCCTTTTATTAGGCCAAAGGAATCCATCCTCCAGTGGGCAGCTTTAATCACAATGAGCTCCTCTTCAAAAGCAATAGAAAACCACATCACACAAATTTCAGGCCGATACCCCCACACGTGTCAGAGGCTCTTCAACAGGTCATCCTCACTTACACATAATCCAGCACATTGGGAAACTTATCAATACACATTCACAGCTGTGATTGCTGCTCAATGTAGAGGTTTGATGTTTAGACAATTTCTCTTGATGTACTTTTCTAAATCACACCCTTGGTAATTTAGTGTCCAAACTTTATCAGCAGCTGATTGCCTCCACAGAGTTCTTGATGAAACTGTAAATGGTTCATGGCACGGTAATTTTTCCTTGTTAATATTCTGTTCTCTTCTAGAAGCCAGACAATGTTTTAAGAAAAAATTGTTAGACCAATTTACAAATTCATGAGTTAAAGGAAACTTATTCTTCAGCATATGGGTAATAAGAGCAGCTTGCTAAAAATCAAAGCTTTAATTTCATATGATTCCTCACTGTGCAACTTCTGTCTGACATTTGAAATTAATATTTGGTTTTCAGCTATAACTACCCTACCTGGTGTGTCAAAGAGCTCCAGAATTTAGGGTATTTCCCCTCCTACACAACTGCAGCTTGTTGCAGAAGCATCCCAGACACCTTTGAGAAAGCTGCCTTCATCTGTCCACATTTCCATGCCAGATGTGAGTGCTGGCAAAAACCTAATGAGCCATGCAGTAGATGGGCACCAAGTGGGATCCACTACCCCAACTGCTTCTCAGTGTAGGAAATAGGACAAAATGGTGAGTGAAATAAAAGGATCACAGAAGAAACCCAGTGTATGAAACTAGTGGAAAAGTAGAAGGCAACTTCATCCCTCATCTCTGCTTTTCAGGTGAATAATTTTAAACTAGATCCAACTATCTATAAATCCGCAAAAGAGTAGTATTTAAGAAAAATTATATGGCAAGATTTACAGATAAAAATGATTGATGTTCACTTGGTTCCAGCAAATACTCCTGAGGGCTTTCCTCACTCTCTGTGCTTCAGAGATAAATGCTCTCCTCTGTACAGGCAAGTAGTGATTGAATTATTGGCTTTGTGCTAAGAAAAGAGAAAGACCACTGCCCCTCAAACATGAGATGGTGAGGAAGCCATCCTACATGCATAATGTAGGAGATAACACATCAGTCTGCATCTATTATTCCTAATCCAAGATGGGATAAGAGGAAAGGATGCCCTAACATGCCTGAAAGGACTTTCAGAGTGAAAGCTTAGAGCATAGCACCCACCAGGAAAGTATAAATGCGCCCACTGTAAGCAGGCTGTGATAAAGTAGCCTCTGGCAAGCAAAGGGTAAGATGACAAACAGAACTACACTATAGCCTATAAAGAAAGGATACATTCTCTAAAGCCCAGCAAGGACAGCAATGGGCTGCAAGAAGAGGACAGGTGATGCACCCTGCCTGCCTGAAGTTTCCTACTTTACAGAACAGACTGCTATTTCTATGGTAAAGAATCAACCTGTAGGTAACCTTGCACACTGCAGAACACAAGTAGGGTTAAACACCAGCTCAGCTATTTGTCACATATGTGCATCTGCAATCAGCACCTTAAAATCAGGCTTTTTTCACAGTCATTTGTAAATTAGACATTGGCCTGAGATTTACAAATTTGTTTACTTTCAGTAACAGCTGGGCAGCCTGCAGGTCACAGCTACACAAGACAGCCATTTGAGCAGTTCCTTGCACATTGACAGGCAGGTATAGCTCAGCCTCTTATATTGTGTGGGCAAAAAACAGAGACACAGAATACACTCTGTCTGCTTGATGCTGACATTTTCATTTTTAATATCAAAAGCTGTCTACAAAGCAGCCATGGGTCATGTCTCCTTGACACAGGGCTGCAGCTGTTCTGAAGCATATAGTTGGCTTGGCCAAGGGAAGGACCTGAGGGCTAAAGTAATTCATGCCTTGGGTTTGTGACTCTGAATTCCTGCCCAGCATATTGAAAAGCAACAGTCAAGAACAATTGCTCCCTCCCATCTAACAAAAGCCAAAGCTGTGCAGGGAGAAACACAAATGGTTTCCACCACAGCCAGCTGTGCCAAAAGCTTTGCTTCTTGGCATGGTTGCTGAGAGTCCTCAGAACACTATCATAATCCCCGCACACAAGCTCTGTGTTGGCACCTTGTCAGTTTCGGACACAATGCCCACACTATACTTATTTTTAATACATTTTATCATGAAGCAACAGTGAAGGAAATGTTCAATATCATCATTAACAAATCACTGATCCAATTATCTGCCTTTCTCTTTCATTTCATATTTACAATCTTGTACTACTTCTATGACAGGAATAGATTTTCAGATTATTTCAGAAGTAGTTATGATGCCATTATGACTCAATGCCTGTGATCAAATGTCTTTCTGAATGATTCTGTTAGATTAATAAAGACATTTGATGAATTAAAGTTGATATTGAAGCAAAGAGCAAATGACGATATTTCAAAATGGGAAACATGTCTTTCACACATTCCGGCATTTTCACTGCCATTCAGTATCAGGGACAAGTTCCAACCACCACAGACAAGGCTTCTCTGATAATCTATGGGGCTTTTGCCTTAGTCACTTTGTCCAGTAGCAGCTGAGAAGGAAGATACAGGGCAGGTCAAACAGCATTAAAATACATACAAAGCAGAGCCAACACCTGGAGAAAAGCCAATAAACTTAGTAAATTATTCTGGAAAAAGGAAGAAAGATGCAGAGTTTTACATCTCATTTGCAGAAGCTCCCAGGAGCATCTCCTGACACAGAACAGCTCTGAGCATAAGCTGTATCACAGTGATAAGATTTGAACTCTGATTCTTCTGCAGAGCTGGAGGCGGAGGAGGAGGGTGATGAGCACTGGATTTGAAAAGCTTTTTTACCATTTTTTCCAGACATAAGATGAAAAATATCTTCAAATTAAAAATTACTCTTTTTACCTTTTATATTTTTCCTTAACAAAAGTAAAAACCAATTAGAAACTGCATTGTGACAAGAAAGGACTGGATCAGAGTCTGAAATCTTCTAGTTCAGCACTGAAAGCCTCCAAGAACAACCAAATGAAGAGCATTCCATAATCCTTATTTTACTTTCTCAATATTCTTCAGAGATAAGTGCTGGCTTCTCAAATTCACTCTAGTTACAGCAAGGGACACATGTCCATGTGTTTTCTTCCATATGAAATTAAATCTCCGGAGTCACATTGTCCAAATGTATTGACTGCACTATTTGCAATACCTTGTTAAAGCATTTTGCTGCTACATGGAGTGTATTGCCAAAAGAGAATCTGAGAATATAAGCACCTTTGATGTGTTTAAAGCCACCAATGCAGCCTGAGCAAGCCTTGCCTACCTACAGTATTTTTAATAATTCCCATAAAGGGTGGGATCATAAGGTAAGTCTGAATTTCCCATCTGCTACAGAGAAACTCGGACCTTCTTTGCCTTTTGTTCCCTGCAGAGACTGGGTTCTCAAAAAGAAAGCAAGCAGATACCAAACTTGCTCAGGCAACTAAAGTCTACTGTTTTTTCCTGGTGAAAACATATACAAATAATGGGTGAAGATTTTGCAGGTAGAAAAAAAAAACCCAAAAAACATGAGATACAATGCATGGGATCCCAAAACTTGTCCTATATTGCTTTGCCCTGACTGTGAGTAAAAAGTAAGTATCATAGCAACAAGCAACCCTGGAGAGACAAGATGCAATACTTCTGCCTTCTTTACCCAAACCAACCCAACCTCAACTTAAGCCCCAAAGCATAGACAATGGAAGCAATTCACAGCCTTACCTCTCAGATCAGAAGTCTACTAGGTTTCTACTTCTTCAAATGATGGAAGACATAGTGCTAGACTGAGGAAGGATTTGAGGATTACAGACACTTAATACTTCCTATGAGTGACTGATACTATACAGCTCTGCCATATTTCTTCAAAACTACTTCAGCCAAATACAGGAAGATACAAACAATCTCATTCATAATTTAAAAGAAAGAGATTTCTGCCTGAAATATAGTCAGGTAAATCTTATAGGAATGCCTTAATAGAATATGCACACCCTATCCTATAGTGCCCCATCTGTATTTAAAAAAAATATACCTCCAGAAATGGTAAATCAACCACTACCCTGGGCACCTTGTTCCAACACTGGTAGCAAAGTATTGCTGCAAGCATTTACTGACCTTCTAAATACTATTTGGAAAAATCTCTATGATCTTGAGAAAGTAAAAATTCAGGCTGGAATCAGGAGGGACAGAATGACAAGATCACACAGTAGTGTTAAACTCAAGGCATAAGACACAGAGTAAATCATATGAGTCACTGACCTAGGAGCTACAGTTTAATGGGCAAAGATTTCGGAAGAGTTTGTATAGAAGTTTATTCCACAGTAATTCAGCTCATCTTATTGAGGCAATCTAACAGAGTTAGGGCTATGATCTCCCATCTTGATGGGAGACAGGCTTTTCCAGGAACACTTTCCTCTAAATTCTGGCTTATTTACAACACTGTCCAGTGACTATCAGAAGAGGTTTCATCAATCAAACCACTGGGAAATTGTGGTGAACTTCTTTCAAAACAGACCACAAACACTTTTGGAAGTCCAATAAATTGATTGTGCTCTTTAACTTCCTTTCCTCCCTATTTTAACATTTGAAGCTATGTTTTTTTTGTGCCTGGCTATGTTAGAGGAATCAATAAGAAATTATACTTTTGCCTTTTTACATTCCAAGGAAGGCAAATGCAACATATTTCTCACTCATTCATATCGATTGCAAAGCAGAAACAGAAAACTAATGGAAATTCCTTACAGTGTTCTTCATGCTGGCATCTAGTACCGGGGAATTGCCCTGTCAATGCTAACTTCATTTGCAGAGAGTATTATTTTTAACAGTGCTTATATCTGGAGTTGTGTGAAGCTTTTGTTTGTTATCAGTGAAATTAATTATCATAAGATTAATTCCACTTGAAGAAGCTTGCAGAGTTGGGACTCAGCAGCAGTGTGCTGTCTGACCAGCTGTAAGTGCTCTATGCGTGAGACATCTCTATTTTAAGTGACTGTTACTGTCTATGATTTTGTGATAAATATAAAAGCTGAAATTCAGTTCTCCTGATATAAATGCAGTGCTCTTTTTTGATCTCAACTGTCCTGGTTTCAGAGTATAAATTTCCCATGTAAACAGAGTTGGGCTGTTTGTCTTTTCTTTACAGCTGTACTGCTTCTGCAGATGTAATGCCTTCTTAGCACCCAAAGCAAAGAGAAAAACTGCCTTCCCAGCCAGAACCATGTTATCCTGCTTTGAAGGGAGCTTTCAGCACCTGCACTAACTATTCTTTGGTAAAAATACCAGAGCAGAGTTACACTGCTAAATACTTATCCTTTCTTCCTTATATTCTGCTTCCTTCCCACTTCCTCTCCTAATCTAGCTTATAGGGGAGGCACTTGCAAGTTGAAACAAAGGTATTCTCATTATGCAGACAAGATACTGGCAGGGAACAAGAAAAGCTGTCAGATAAATAAGGCCATTCCTGTTCAGAATGGTACTGAATAAGTATAATGCACCACTGGAAAAATTGTCAAAAGAGAATGGAAGATTGAGGTGGGTGAAATGAGAGCCAAAAGTATATTTTTCTGGATAGCTTCCACTGCAATTAATTCAAAGTCAAGTAAAGACTCTGTCCCTCTGGAAGGATGCCCCAAACTGGAGAGTTAACATTTGAGTGGGTTTCTTCACATTAGCATTAGGGAACAGAATTCATCTCACTGAAAAGGAGAAAGTAATGAGAGCAGCTGGATTTTTCCATCAACATCACTTCAGTCACAAAAATAAGAAGGAAAAAATAGCAACAGCAAATTTGCATCCCAGAGAAAAGGTACTGTTTCTACTTGGCTAATTCGTCACTGAATATTGAAATGCTGACAACAGTGACAGAGTATTTAATAAGTTTAACTTGCAAATTCACTGGGACAGATTTCCAATAGATCTGAGAATGCTGGATACCTTTGGAAAACCTTGTGTCCTTTATTTAGTTCTTGTTTAGATCTTAGCACTCAGAACTGCAGATCTAGTTATGGAACATCAGCTAAGTTCCATACTGATTTATTTTCCAAGTTCATTCCTACAGAGTGACTAAATTCAAGAAATATAAGGGGTTAGGAATTTCCCTGCTATATGCCCATAGAGTAACTAATACACCACTTGCCACCAATGTTTCCCCTAGCAGTGAAAATGCCTTCTAAGAAAAAACAGTGGTGGAAATTCACCTAATAAATACCCAGAAAGTTTAAATCAACATCAAGAGCACAACAAGAAAATGAGTCTATCCTTCCATTGCCTACATCAGAAAGATTTGCGAACAGCACAAAAGCAATTTCAAATATGGTGAGAATACTATGCTGAAAGCAATTAATGCAGTCAAAAACTCTATTGTAATCTGGGAAGCTTGTCCTGGAAGAATGTGTCTGCTATTAATAAGCCAAAGTATATTTGGACAAAGCTTTCAATCTCACAGCAATGATTTGATCTTCAGGGAAAAATGGTTAGTTGCTTTGAAATATTTTTACATGAAGATTGCAGTAAAAAAAATACAAAGTGTATGCTTCACTATTCTAGGAGGAAAGTAGAGAAAGCACCCAGAGCAATTGCACAGATAAGAAATTAAGGCAAAGACAACTGGAGGGGTCAGACTAGAAAGGGTACGACATTGGTTACAAATAAGGAAAGATACCCTTTGTTTTCCTTTTCTATTCTGTCCTTATTAAAAATTGCTTTTGGGTATAGGGGCATTCACATACTAAGACTGAATGGATGAGGAGGCAATAGCTCCCATCAGCTTGGTGGCCATGAGGCAGGCACAAGACTTCTTGATTAGTCTGATCTCTGCTCCCTGTAGAGCACAAGTGACAGCACAGAATTTGGCAAATTGTTGGCATCCATGTACCAAGGCAGACCTCACTGCATTTTGCTTCCCTGTTTATCAGAACTCAGAGTTTAGGAGTCCTGTATTGCCCTCAGGCTGCTCTATTGTATTCATGCAGATTATACTAAAAGCAGATTCTATATTTGTTGCTTGTTTATTCTTCATCCTTCCTACTCCACCTCATGGCTGCTTGGCTCAAGTAACCACTTCCTTACAGTGCAGCACATTAAAAGGAATCTCTCTGTGTTGATCAGGAGTGAGCACAGGAACATAGCAACTTCCTTAGCAGCTCAGGCTTTTCTTAACTAGTATTTCACTGCTTTATTTACAGCTGTGCTTAAGCATAGAAACACTCAAATAGTTGCAGTGAAATGCAGTAATTCCTGGCACTTCAATATTTCATACTAGCTTCATTTTGTTCCTCTAAGCAAAACAAAATTGAGGCAAGATGTTACAGAAAATCAACACAGCTCATATCTGTCTCTGGAATTACCACATTTATCAATGAGCAGTGGTCAGCACCAACTTTATTTATTAGGAAGAGGTTTATACACCTGTCTCTCCCCACGAGTAGATTTTTAAAAAATATTAATAATGTACAAAGAAAAAATCTTCACTTATGGAAAAAAACTCTAAGAAGTGATGGACAGGAAAAGTTCTGAACATCTCATCAACAATAGACAGAACAGCATGCAACCAGCTAAAAATAACTCTCATAACTAGACAACACAATCTTTTTTTTCCTTTCTTGTGCTGAAAAGCACAAATGTGAGAAAGATGTCCTGTTCAATGTGTTCTGAAGTAACCTCTCAGCTGACTGCTATGGAAGAGGTGCCAGTGATATTTGTGCACAGCCCAGTTCAGTGCATTCCCCTCCTTATCTGTACTCACTGAGCTACCTAAACACAGGGGATCTGACCTCAACATCCAGCATTACTCTCTTGTGCCTAAGAGCCCTCATGCCTCTTCTCACAAGCTTCTCACCAGGGACAGAAGAAAGGATTGGTGAGTGTGATTGTATGCCCAGTAGCCAGATATAAAATCATCTTCTGGCACAACAGCCTCAGCTGCAGGGTTCTCTACTGGCAGCTATTCACAGAGGAACTTTACCAAATCAGAGGACTCTATACCAGACACCACACCATCGCAGTCAGTCACAGAGAGGGAACCAGACAGCTCTAAGGTAGTGTTTTTAATCAACTGCTGTAAAAGTACTCTGCAGTTCATCTCAGTTTATGCTTGTCCTGGTAAGACTTCTTTTAAGCAGCAGTTTAAATTACTAGACTAAAATATTGGCATGAGTGTGGTTGAGGTCTGTGTGACAGTGATGATAATTAAGCCTGTAACCACAATTATTGTTGTTAGTTGTAGTTCATGGCAAGCAGTAACGGCCAGATTACTAATGCTAGGGCCTTTTGAGGTGGTTCAAAAATGGTGCAAATTTTTTTTTATTAAGTATTTTATACTTAGAATAAAGCTTGTCTGCTTTTAACATTATATTGCTAAGGAACATGCAATAGTATTATTAGCATTAACATTTACTACAAACATTATAAATTTACAGTTACTCCTGTTGCCTGAATGTTTACCTGCTCTATCCAATTGCATTGGCTGAACTATCTGAATATTAACATTTTTATATGCCTAGAGCACTGAGACTGCAATACCACTGCAACTGATTTAACACACTGCTAATGTGATTGTGAGCAGAATTCAACCCAGCCTCAATCTCCTTGTGGATGGTGCCATAAAAACACAGAAAATTACATTTCCTTCTACAGTTCACTTTTTGTGGTTAAAAATGGGCTTTAATTCAGACAACTGATGTTAAAAGCCATGCTGTATTGACAGAATCATTTTAAATAAGGCCCTGCCAACAGCTTAATTTCTTCACCACCAGATGTGCTAGAATGTAAACCATCTTGAGACAAACATTGCACCATCACTTGAAAAAAATCATCTTTCAGGCACTCAGCACCTGAACCATGTTTGACTTAACCTCAAATCATCCCTTCTAGTTCCATTTGTTTCTTCCAACTCAGGTTAAAAAGCATTTACCTTATAAGAGATGAAAATTTCAGGAAAAAGTCTCCTACCACCTTCTGGAAAAGGCTCACACCGAGATTAACACAATGAATGATTCACAGGACAGTGAATTCTAAGTGCCCATAAATGTTTGCCAGAGTGGAATTAGACTAGAACTGTGTCTTATAGGAAATGTCACCCTGTTCACTTAATATTCTCCAGGGAGATACACTAAAATAAAAGCAGAGAGGAATTTAGCATACATGGCAATGTATGTACTGCAAATTTATTACATGCAAGGATCTTCTGTCATATAACAAGTTTATTTCAGTATCATTACCTTTAGTAATGGGGGCATTACTGAGTCACAGAAAAGGCCATAGACTTGCTTAAGGTCAGACTATGTCAGTAACAAGGTGAGAACAGAGAATATACCACATCCCCAGGTCAGCTGATAGACTGTGCTGATCTTCCTATTAATATGGAGTGCTGCAAATGGCATTATCCACCATTACCAAGTTATAGAGACAAATGAACCTTTAAAAGAGCTGGAGCTGTTTAAATGGCCATACATCACACAACATCAGAGTTCTCATGACTTTTACAGAGGTAGAATCTGATTCTTATGGAAGAAAAAGTATTTCATTCCATACTGGAAAGTGGGAAGCGAGTTCTTTTACATGCACATACAGAGAAAACTGATCAGCTTGCATTTCTAAAGCTGTTGTTGCATATGCAAGAGCCAAGATGATATTTTAAATTCTCTGTTACTCATCTCTCCCACCTTAATTTTAAGCTGTTAGGAACTCTATGAAGTGGGTGGAAAGAAAAAGCTGCAAGAGAGTACATTTTGCAAAATATCATTTCCAGAAATAGAGGATGTTTTTTAAAATTTGTCTGAGAATGAAATATGTCTTGGAAGATCATAATCAATCACTGCAAGTACTTCATCTGGTAAGTCTAGTGAATCAAAGTATATTGCAAAAACTTCCTACGAACAACGTTTGCAACAAATCAGACCATGAAGATTTGTGAGGATGCAAAACAAGTCTCAATATGTTTCTTGAGTTCCATCCATCCATCTTTTGATGACATCTCACTCCAAAAAGGGGAGTCAGGAGTTGCACCCCTCCCGTCTACTATTAGCCTAAAAATTGTGTGCAATGCAGCTAGGAAATATGCTGCTCTAGCAGGCTTTTCTCTCTTTTACTTCTACAAAACCTGAAAGAAAAAAAATATTAAACTGCTTCTGGCTCTCTGTTAGGAGTATATCAGTTCCATCGTCTCAACTATAGCACGTTTTAGGTCCAATGCAATTCCTAAAAATCAATAGGCAGCTTCATATTGAATAAGCTGCATAATTACATCTACATTACACAATCCATTCTTATCCAAGTTAACCATTACTTAAAACATAACAGTATGTCTAGAACTATTTTGGCAGGAGGCTCATGAATCCCTGGAGCATACCTTAAACAACATGGGGAAGCAACATTTTCAAGTGCATCCAGACAGTTAGTTGCATTAGCTCAAGCATTCACAGATGGGCTGTGTGCTGTTGCTTCTACAATTGTCCTGGCAGAAAACAGAGTGTATCAGCTGGTAGAAAGTGCTTGGAGGCAGCTAAAACCCATCAGCACATTCATAGTTAAGAACGGAAAGGAAATGTTTCTCCAAAGCACAATTACAAAGACAAAGCATTTGTAAAAATATTTGCCAAAGTACTCATTATCCAAACAACTCTGAGCTACCTCTGCCATCCTGAACCAGCTTTCTTTAGCAGCTTCAAGAAACAGCGTAACACCATGTAAGCAGCAGGACTGGTGGGATCACACATTACACTATATGTCAGGTACAAGACCTTCATGTGGGCTAAATCTATATTACACTCTTTAGGTCATACATCATTACCTCAAATAACTTTTGAATTGGAGTCAGCTTCTAGGGGCAAATGAACCAAACCCCTCACTTCTATTGCTTGTTAGAGCTCTTAGCAGATGAGAACTACGAATTTTCTTTTCTGACAAGGTAGTACATCATTTCAAGTTGAAACACAACACTGAACAACCACCATTACTATCACCACTTCACAGTAATAGCTTTGTTTCCCTATAACTTTGTTGACTGGGGAAATTTTGCCTTAGTGTCAAACATTGAATACCCTCTTTCCAAGATGGTTTTCTAGGGTAGGCCCATTTCTCCTAATTCTTTATGCAAAATCATTATTTTAATACCACCAATTTACAAAATGAGGGCACATTTTCTGTAAAATTAAGAGCAGCAATGAAGTCATTGGATTACATGTCTGTCAGATGGACATGCACATGTCCCAAATGACTCTGTTGGACTCACTGGAGGACACCTGACCTACCAGATTAGCAAAATTTGAGCTGATGCTGCAATCATGATCTTCAGTATTTTGTGAAGTGCTGGACAATTAAATCTTTGGCTACTGAAAGCCTTTCATGCCAAAGGCTCAGTAGCATTTTTATATTTACTAGCCCTTCATTAGTTTCACTTCCTTTTTCCTAAGGTTTGAAGAGATTTAAAAAGCGTTAATCAGCACTTCTAGATTTCAAAAAAAAAAAAAAAAGCTGTGACTTGCCAGTATGTTGTCACTCAGAGTATGATGAGACAGTCTGATCGAAACATTACAAACCTACTGTTCCACATTTCAGGTAGCTGCTGTACTGAATGAATGATAATGTTTCTTGCATTCACAGCATACAGGTTTGCATCATAGTGCACAAGATACATTCATGTTAAGCAACTGAGAAATAAATACATCAATTCATGGACTAAGCCATTGTTTCTATAATAATCTGTGTACTAAGGCAGATGAAAAAAGTAAATTTTCATAAATACTTCTCAAAAATAATTTGAGATGCGATTTAAAGGAATTAAAAAAAAAATCTCCAAAGAGAAACAAAGTGCAATATTCCGACTGTTCCTGCCAAAAGACACCAAATGAAAATTCTTCCATGTCTTTTCAGGAGAGCAGCCTGAGAATCCAAGAACCATATTCTGAACCCAAGGGTTACAAGTCATGGCCAGCATCTTGAAAGATCATATATACCACAAATAGGACTAGAGCTGAGTACATGACTTTTCTTGCAAAGGGAAGCAAGACTCAAGCATCTGGGACCAAGATTAGTGAGAACTTCATTGTTTACAAATTTCAGGTAGAAGTCAGGTGCAAGTGATGCTTAAGAACTATTCAGTCTCAAATGCCTATTTTCTAGTCAAGCTCAGTCTGGCAAGAGACAGAAACAGGCTTTTCCGGCAGTTTTAGTAAAGCTTAAATAAAGTTATAGTTTAAATAAAGTTAAAGAACATGATGTTGTTCTCCATTTCCTCTCCAGTCCAATGGCAAGGTGATGGAGATCTGCATACAGCTCTGGCCACTGCTGGGTTCAGGCTGTGCTGTGGCACTTCACAGAGAATTACTGAAGATGGTTCAAATCACACAAATGCTAAAGGACACATCATCCACTGGCTGAAATTCATTAAGCATGACAATTAAGGATTTCTACCAGGGTAGGGTCTGGTTTTGTCAGAAGTGATATCACGAAGTGATAATCTCCCTGGGGAAATACCTTGTAACCAGCTCTTCCTTCACCTCCACTCCTTCATTTTTTACTAAGATTGAAGTAAATTCTGGGTTTTTTCCAGAACAATGATAATTTCACTTGCAAGAGTGACTCAGTCAAGGGAGATCCAGAGAGCTCTGGAACTCACCTGAAATGCTCTTTTGCATCCTCTAACCCAAAAGCAGACTGAGCTCATGGTCCTCCCTTGCACACTTGGCGAAATATTTACTTTACATACTGGTAGACTTAATTACCAGTTTGCAAAGAAGATGTAGGCCTAAAAAGCTGACCAATGATAAATGGCCTTTTCTCCAAAATCCATTTCTTCATCTTTTACTTTGAAGATAGGAAGGAAGAAAGAAAAAGCACACTCTCTAAACTCTTCCTCTCAAGCTAGAAAAATGTTGATTTGTGCTAGGAAGCACAAATACACAAGTCAGTTTGACACTAAAAGATTTTTACTGAAAAGATGTTTATAAACCAACAGAAGAAGCATAATCATACCAACACTGCCAAAATATAAAAACACCTACCTTTGCAAGTGATATTCTCCCTTAAGTGCACAGCAGAACAACAGGTACAATGATGTCTTTCATTCTCATTTCAGCAGTTCTGCTGGTGGCAAAATGTGATTGCTTGTGAAGCTTAATTGATTTCTCTAAAGGTCTGAAAGTCTGTTCCTCCTTTAAATTATTGATGGGTACACTTGGATTACTGCACACACACAGCTGTCCTTGATACCGGCTGTACTGAAAAATGGGTCTGATTATCTCTGCATCTAAATGATTCTGCTTGATTAGGTCACTGTTGTCCCTGTTGGCACCTTGCAAGAGCTTCCAATGGTCTCTCCACTCTCCCAGCTCGACTAATGACATTCTGGCCTTATAAACTCCATTCACCCCCCTCAGTTTTAAACAGAAAAGGTCTAACCACTGCCTGTTGCAAAGTACTCCATACCTGTCCTGCCTCACTCCACAGGACTACAAACAGGGAAAACCATCATCTCTGTGCATGTCCAGTGCACCTCAGCTTGTTCTACATGGAATCAGGCTGAGATGTCTCCATTTCAGACTCCCTAAAGGCAATCCTTACTACTCTTTTTCATGAGCATCTCTAAATTAAACAATTTTAATCTCTTACTCCCCATCCAGGTGGGTAGATAGAAAACTGAAGTAGTGTCTCCCAAAGAGAACCTGGTGTCCAAGTGCCTATTGAAACCAATGGACTGCCCAGACCTCCTGGCAAAGATCTTTCTATTATAGATAAAAAAGCATAATATGTGTATAATAACCAGCTGGAAGATTAAAGAGATGACCAGACAAGGGGAAGCTTGTCAAGCAGGCCAAGCTATGAAACATAAGTAAGAGAGAGAAAATTAAATCACAAAAGGCTTTGCCTGGGAGACGAAAAGCTATGAAACCCAGAAGGCTATGCAGAGAGCTTCATTAGAGTCTTTATTAGAGTCAGCGGGGAAATATTAGATGTGAAATATAATTAATTAGAGGGGTGAACATGATTCTTAATTGTTCTGTGGAGTTTTAACAACTCTCTAGTCCCTCCTGACAAATAGCAATGTGTTTCCTCACAAGAGAGCTGTCCAGTGTGAAGTCTTGGTTTGCTGGAGACCCATTTAAATTTTTTTCACCTCTGTACTTTCTCAGGCAGACACTAAAACTAATGCTAAAGATTAACCAGCCACAGGACCTCTGCAGGTACCCCTGTTATCAGAAGCAACATGTTGCTTCACAGCCTATAAATTTTATTTACTTCTGTATTTCACTTTTTTCAGATTTACTTCCAAGTACATTAAGGTAGTATTTGCTTTTTGTTCACGACAATACTTGGTGCAAAACCTTTGTATCTGATCATTACAGCTCCTTGTCACATGCTCAACGGGATGGGTAGCACTATTCTACTGACATATGAGTAATTTGGGGAGGAGTCTGGGGAAACAATTTGTCCTAGTCCTCATTATATTTCCCATTTTCACTCTGTTCAGACACCTCTTACGTACTTGGACAGAGTCAGATGCTAGTTTCTTGCTAGGTCTTCCACTTCTCTTTATATGCTTGAGATCCTGTCAATTTTCTTTACACATGTTAGTATTTCAAATGCGTTGATTATGAAGGTCAGTTATCTTTGTGGAGAAAATAATGGATTTTATTATTGCAGAGAAGAACAACAGTGGCAGTTTTGGGGGGGCATAAAAGCCAAGATTGGTTTGCATGCAGCTGAATTAAGCATTTAAAGTTCAGTCCCTATAGAATGCTGACAGCATAAGCTTAGATCAATGCAGAAGCATTTTACACTTTAGGTGCACTGGCTCTGGCTTATAACTAGTAATTACACCAAGTTTACTGTTAAATTGTTTTAACTGTTTCCAAATGTAACTGAATCATGGCAAAACTTCTTAACATCATCACATCACTCTCCTGAGCATGACATCTTTTACAGTCTCAGCTTTTACTCCAGACTACTGATCTTTCCATTTAATCTTCTGCTTCACTGACCTGTTGCTCTACTACAAACTTCCTTTCAGATTTCAGATTGAGTAACTCAGTGTGCATTAGACACAGCATGGTGAAGGGGAAGAGGCAGCAGCCAGCAGTAGTCACTGCTTGCTCTTATACTGAAAGAGCACAGGAACTGGTAACACTTTTTCAACAAGTTGTAGGGAACGGCAACTACATCCTGGGTTTTGTCTCCAGACTAGAATAAAACTTTTCTACAGTTCATAAATAAAGTTTCCGGACAATAATGTGAAGATACAAATGTTGAAAGTTTATTTATAAGCAAAGCCAAAAGTTAAAAACTCCTCCACATCATTTCCATACTAAGCCAGACTGAACACATATTCACTTTCTACTATAAATAAATGCTCTAGCTATTACAACCATATATGACCATTTGAGGTTTTATTGTGTGGAAATATTAATTTCCCTCAAGCATTGCATATGCATCCACAAGTCTGTGCTGTAATGCTAATGACTCCAAGAAAGCACTTTCATTACCATGCAAATAGCATCAGCACGAGCTCACACACTCCATAAGCACTCATGCACACACATACAGTATAAGCACTCTGAGCTATACAGAATGTAGTATTAGGGAAAAACCTAGCCATCAAAATCCACATCTAAATCAAACTCCCCCACCTTCTGTGAAGCAGCTATGCTCATATCCTCAGCTTGCAGTCTGGCTTATTATAGAAACAGTATTTGCAAAAAATATCACCCTAGATTCAGCCACCCCACTGCTTCAGAGATGAGAAAAGAAAAAGTTCCTATCTAGGGGCTCACTAAGGCCAGATTACGGTTTTATTCTTGCCCCCAGGGGTGGTCACCACTAAGCTTACACACTAACAATCTCTGCCACAGCTTTTCTTGTTTTGGTCTTTTTGTGGTTTGGTTTGTATTTCTGTGGATTTTGGAGGGTTTTTTTTTTCAGGGGAAGGGGGATGGAGAGGAGAGAAGAGGCTGGAAGAGAATCCAGACATGCAGAAGACAGCAACAGCCCTGCAGTGTAACTCTTGAGCTGCTTCCCAAGTAAGATGGTTTCCTTTCACTGGCTTCTAATGCTGGTATAATGCTTCTCATCATGAAATTGACTTCTGATGTTCTGCTCAGCTTGCATCAGTAATGGGCAACACACTTGCCTAATGCAACTCATGTTTTTAAATGAGCATTTCAAGCAGGTAATAGCAAGCCTGCCCTGTCATGCCACGCAAAGACTCAGAGATCCAAGCAGCTAACTCAGACTCCTTAAGCCAGTATGCCACACCATGCCCACACAGGAGAAATCTACAGATTCATACTAAGTGACTGAATTATCCATGGGGTACACTGTGCCATACACTGCTCCCAGTCACCTTCTGTTTGAGACATCACTTAAAAATCACTGAATCATGAAGAGATCATGGACCAAGAGACTGAAGGAGTAGCAGGCACTCATCAGCCCGAATTTCCAGTCAGAAAAATGGTCTTCACTGTATTCTTGTAAAAAATCAGAGTAGCATTGATGGCACAGGTTTTGTATGACCAAGTGGACCAAGAGGTAAGGAAAACTGTAGCAATAAGAGACAAACTCCACCAAGCAGAAGCAGGAGAGGTCTCTGTGTTGTTTTGTCACTTCAGAATGCTGGATATGCAAGTGCAGCCCCAGCCACTACAGCATTCTCCCCCGGATATCAAGTACTGAAGGGCTATAAATAGTACCACAATACTGAACATTAGCTTGAACTGCCCATTAGTATAATATCTGGATCTGAAGAGGCTACCAACTAGATCTGATTATACATCAGATTTAACCCATATCTATGCTTGAGGCCATATTCTAAGAATAATAATTTTCCCCAGTAGCTCCACCCACCAGGATGGATGAACTACATGCAGCACAGCCTCCAGACTGTCAGTCAGATTCTCCTCCCTTACACCAGAGCAGGTTGGAGTGAAGAGCTTCACAGAAGCCAGAGGAATTCATGTGAGTAAAGTCAGTATGAGAGAAGAATCCATCCAGACAATCCTGTGGGCAGGAGTGCACACAGCATACTGACAGGGCTTCTCAGCCACACGAGTGTGTGGCAAGCTCAAGAGTGGCCACAGGCATTTCTGGATAAACATATGGAGGACAAGTATCAATCTTAATGCTGACAGACATTCTACACTCTGCTCAGCCACAATGAAAGGAACCCCACTGACGTGTGTGGCACCAGCTGTCAGAGAATTGACTACATCCTGCACATGGTACCAGAGCGTGTCCCAGCACACAGCTCACACCCTCAAATTCAGGTATTAACTCACCCACAAAAGCAATGGATTCCTAAAGACAAAGTGTCACAAAACACTACAGGTGACATCCCAGTCTTAAGCAATTCTTGTCCTTCACCCCTAATCTGTAAGTGCCTAAGTAGCATCTGAAACATTGAAGAAGGGGAAGCTGAATATGAACAAGTCCATGGCAGAAGTGAAAAAAAAATCTCCCGTGTGTTTCTTGCAGGAAATCTGTTTCAGGTTTAAAAAGCACTGGTATTTTGTGCATGCTGGGGCAAGGTACAAACTCATTACACAACATTAACACGACACAGGTGAATGCTCTGGTGCTTTGGGGGTCAGCCCAAGTCCTGGGAGAGGTAAAGACAACATAGTTCCTTTATGTAATGTGCAAATTTTGTCTGGGCCTCAGCTCCTCAGCTGTACTGCTCAACCATTTGTATTTTGTGTGTTTGCTGTGTGCAGCTGCTCAAGACACACATACCCTTGGGAGCAGTTCCTGGCACAGCAAGGGCCTCAGTAGTGAACATTACCATAAACAAGTAAAACACCACCTAACATTAGGCAACTAGTGAAATAGCAGATACGTAAGCAACTCCACACCAACTGCCCTGGAAACAGTATTTTTTTTTTAATAACAGAGGGACACTTCATTAATTTTTCACTCAACTAAGCAGTAAAACTGGCTTCTTTGCAACTGCTCAAGAACAGCAGCTCACCAAGAGAGATTTTTCACTTCCATTAAATTATAAAAAATAGGCTACTGAGGTTGGCTTCACCCTGTCTTTGTGCAATACAGTACTGCATTTTGCACCACCAAAATACTCACAAAGATGGGGACATTTGCGTCATGCAAATGTTGCCTTGACCTTGCTCTGCTGAAGTCTGAGCCATCCAGGATTCATCAAGTGATCAGCACCTTGGAAAGTGGGGACTTTCCCCCATCACAGTCAGGATTTCCAGACACAGAACTCAAATTTTACAAGTAACAACTCACCAACAAGTCTCAAGATGAAACCTGTAGCTCTGATTGAATCCTTTCTGGTTTTCCCGCTAATTACCTTCTTATGAAGGTTCTTGGGGAGTATTTGGACTGACAATACTGACGCCAGAAAAGTAAGAAAATTCCCTCACTTTGAGCCTTTATAGTCATCTACTCAGTGAAAATTTTAGAATACTATTATAACCTTATACTAATCATAATACACACTTTCAAGTAGAAATGTTTCAGGCATTCAGGAAAAAGAAAAACAAATACACTGTCAAAAATGTCAGTTTCTTGAGCTGATTTTTTTTCTTAGAAACGTGACCAGAAAGTAAAAACGCAAGATTGCTAAGTTGATAAGAATCCCAAATCCTATCTACTGAATTCTATAAATCAGACACTTACTTGGGCTTCAAAGATAAAAATGAGAGTTTAGACAAGGCAGATCAGCTTTGCAAGCTAAAGTCCTTCCTTAACATAAAATAAATTACTTGATAAAAGATTAGATTGTTTACCAAGAAGTAAGCACTTGTCTTCAGCATTTTTTCACCTGCCAAGCACTACGACAGTGGTGCAGAGGTAGCCAGGGCAGTGGACACTGCTCCCAGGGTGCCTGCCATCTGCATCCCCTGGCCACCACACCAGCTGGGCATCTTTCTCACAGAGAGATCACTGCACTGAGACCTCAGCATGGCTGTAGCCCTCCTAGCACTAGCAGTTACACAGGAAATGTGACTGCTTTCCATTTAGAAAGACCTCTCTTTGCTTTTGCATAATAAAAATGCAGATGGGCAGCTACATACACAAACACCATACTTTTCAGCAGCAAACCACCCCATGCCCCTGGTTTGCTTGACACAGCTCTGTCTCCAGAGACTGTGACCTCCCCTTGCTGCTTCTTTTAATGCATGCAGTACTTGACTGATGAAAAAAAAAAAAAAAAAAAATCAATGACTGAAAAATCAATATTAGTTCATAAATATCTGCCAGCAGCAGTGGGAAGGGGCAAGAGGCAGTACTGCTCAGTTCCCACCATTTTATCTCAGCTTCCCAAAGGCAATCTCTGTCATGTCCCAGACTCAGGAACCACATGACAGGAACACACTTTTTAAAAAGCAAAAATGCATTTCTAAATATAGCAAGACGTGCAAACATAGCATAGCCTCAAATACTGGTAGGAAAATAAGGATTTGGGGGGAAAACTTAATGTGTGGCCTTTTACTGTTAGAACTAGCAGGAATTAAATTAATTTTAATGTCTCTAAAAGAGCAGATAATGTGTGAATTTTGCTTGGTTTGCTCTACAGACCTCTCTTTTGGCTGGAGAAACTGCATTTGTCCAGTTCACTTGCGTTCTCCTTGGACATTTTATTCTGCTTTTGTCTACTCTTCCTTCATTTTACTTTTGTCTTACCTAGACTAGACAGAGGCAGTCCCCTCTCTGCATAAGCATCACATAACTCAGCACATCAGGGAAAACAACATCTCTACTCAGAGATGCTCCATAAGGGTCCAGCATGAATAAATCTCCATGATGGGCAGATATTTTTAGGACTTAAATGCTGTAGACCTACAAAATCAGCAAGGCAATCTCAGAAGAAGGAAGATGATGCCTGGATTCCCCTGAGGAAATAAGCTTGTGGAGATGGAATAATTCAGTCACACCTCTCCCCACTCTCTGTTAGCATCTTGCCAAAACTGCAAATCCCAGAGAGTTGCTGCCAAGTTGGGAGCAAGTTTCATGGTGGCTGTGGGAGAAGCAGCCCTCCCTTCCCTGGTGCCAGCCAGCACAGCTGTTTGGAGAGAATGAAGGATGTAACAGGCCTAAATAGGGCACCACAGACATCTTCTCAGCTAGGGAGTTGTGAGATCCATAAGACAGACTGTCTCCCTGGGCTTCCTCCAAGTAGTCCCTGGCTCTGCACCACCCACCACTGCAGAACATGGTTGTCAGCTGTGACATTAGCAGAGTTGTGCCTGCCTCCAGCACACTGCATGCCATGCTCTCTGTCTGCTCCAGTGTGATAGGAGCCTTTCTTTTCCCAGAGCCCTAGAAGGCTGGAGCACAAAGCTTGCTGCCAGCCTGCACTTCCTATTCAAGTTGGGCTCCAACTCACTAGAGCATGCAAGAAGCACAGACGCCAAACAGCTTCTCCTTGCTCCAGCAACTCCACTTACCTGCTCCAACTCACAGCTATTCTTCCCAAAATTGCTTTCACTCAGCTAAAACGCTTGACAATATCAAATCCCTCAGATACATGGTGGGGGCTCATCTGCAACACCACTTCCGTAGGGAAGCATAACTACAGTAAAAGTCTCTGGAAGCAAGAGACACTGGTAATGCTAAGAACCTGTATACTTCAGTTGCACTGGGGACCACCTCTGCCTCCTACATAGGAGTGAGCATGGGCAGTAAGAACAACCCGGAGCACTTGGGAGTTAATATCCAAATTATTCTGGGGGTCTCTCACAGATGGCACAGTATAAACAAAGTTCATGAGTGATGTAGCAGCCCCAAAGTCAAGAGTCAGACTAGGGGTGGGACACAGCTTCTCAGCAATACCATGTACTGTAGGACTGTACTGGGCTGTTGCACATCAAAACACACTTGGCAACTACTGCACTAAAACACAGCATCACAGAAATCTGACATTGCATAAACAATTTCACGGAGCAACACACTCAAATGGCTTGCTCCAAAACTCATGCCAAGGCTGTAGCAACTTCCTCACAGAGGAGCTAATGGCATCCCACCGTGGAAACAAAATTATTCCAGGTAGGAATACATTCCCTAATCTTTTAAAATTGTTTCTTCCATCTGTCCACTACACAAGGTGCTAAATAAATGAAGTCAGAACCTTTCTTTCACCATATAAAACCTTTGGATTTTTCTAACACATAAAAGCAAATAATTCCAAAATTATGTAATTTTTTTTGTGTGTTGATGTCAACAGATTGCAGTTTAGACACAGAAATAACATACACAAAAGAATATTAACTCATAGCCTTCATATGCAGATCTCCAAGGTTGTGCAAGCCCAAGATACATGATGAGGAAAAGGGATGTGCTGGTACCCAGAATAAACATCTTGGTACCAGCTTCTCCATCATCTGTTGTGAAGCACACACATTCCCATGGCTTTTATGGGCAGCACAAAACACTCAGGCTCCTATAATTCGCAAGATATGCACTAATGGTGGCAAATAAACTGCTCTCAGACAAAAAGATACGTGAAAATTGAAGACAGTTCAATGGCTAGCTGTTGGCTGTATTGGAGGAGACCATCATGTTCAGGCCATGTTCTTGCCACCTCATCCAACTGTCCAGAACTCTGTTGTCACTTGCCAACCCATTATCTTCCATGCATCCTAAATGAGGAGGCTACTTGGGTGCAAAAATCTAAGTTCCCTTCTTAGAGTGAAAAATCACCATCTGGGTGGTTAGATCTGTTGGAAGTTGGCAGAGATGAAAAAATCCTGTGTTGGAAGCTTAGAGCAAAGGATACAAAATACATGATCAGAAAAATTACAAAACCAGAATCAGAGACACTAACCTGACTATGCTGACTATCATCTACAGATAAATTAACCACAGACTTAAGAAGTCAAGCCTATGATCAACATCATGTGATGGACAAGCACAGAATACAGCAAGTAACATAAGACTGTTATTTAGCATAAAGAAGGTTTGGCTGTGGAAGATTCATGATACTGCAATAAAGCCTATCTAATATGCTTAGAAAGCCATCTCAAAATTGAAAACAAATCCTGTGCAACACGTGTATTTCTCCACCGCTTTTCCTATGTGTTAATGGAAAGGGATTGACTTTGTGAAATTGCTGCAGCAAGCTGAGAATGATGTATGGAGTGAGAAATTCTGCCCAATGTACAGAGAATATGGATGTGCTATGTTACTTGCTGTGCACTGCACAGATACACATTATTCATCTCAGTCAGAGCAGCAGCCAGTAAAGCCTTCAAAGCTCAGACACTTGTGAACTGCTGTTGCAACAGCCCAGCAATGGCTAACTCCCTGTGGTGTCCCCAACAGCAAAAACAGGAGGTGGACAAGTCAATCAAGAGAAGGTGAGAAAAGGCAGAGGGTAGGAGAGGGCAGAAGGGGAGTATAAATAGAAATGCTTACAGTCTTGCTTTTTTTAAATTTTTAAGGATGAAGTCTCATCATTACAGATAAAATACATGTATGGAGACACACAGGAGAGATTGAACTCCAACAGTACAAAGACAGCACAGCCATCTGCATGTAGATCATTGGGAACAGAGATCTGAGCAGCAGCACTCTCAGGGTGAGAAGAGTACACACGTGGCAGGGTGATGAAGCCACACCACCCAAAAGGACATGTATCAACATGTATTTAAAGCATAACAATTTATGGGATTATGCCTCTAGCTTTCCTTCCTGAGCCACTAAGTTGCTACTTGTTGCTCTTAAATCCTAAACATCAGCGTACAAGGGAGAACAGGAAATGCACAAGGATAACAGCTACATCCCATGCTTCATCAAAACAGTCAATCCATTTTCCCAGTGCTCTTATATACGTAGGCACCTGAAAAAACAAAAAATATACTCCCAGGCTGGTGACTATGTTGAACTACTTTTCCCACCCATGCTTAGCTTCACTTTGGACCTTCAAACCTGTCCAATGAGGTTTCCAAACAGATTAGCTGTTGTGACTTCTACCAGGTGACCTTTTCCAACATGAACATAAGCCCTCTACCCTTGAAAGTCTTCATGCCAGCTCCACTCTTACTTAAGGAGCATAAAGATAACCATTTCTATAGGCACTTAGAAAGGAACAGCAGCAAGGCTTCCTCCTCTAGCTGACAGGACATAACAGCCCACAAGTACTCAAAAATCTATCCTCTGCTAATGGGTTCAGTCACACACAGCCACAGGAAACCCAGAGCTAGCCCTGCTGAGGCTTTTAGTCTCCAAAAAGACGACCAGCTTGTTTTGCATTAGGAGTATATGCTGTGAACATTTGCATCTTCTCCATGCAAAAAACAGCTTTAAATGGGAATGGAGGCATACAAGAATAGTGCAGAAAAACAACAGCCTAGAAAATAGTCTTTACTGACCTACAGATGACCTTCCTTGCCTCAGCCACAGAAGTGAGAAGTCTCTCTACAAATTCATGCTAAAGTATCTCCTTTTTCAGGGTTCAAAGAAAATACCAAGACATTTAAAAAGCAAAAACGCATCCTTCCTTTTTTGTTCTTGCATATACAGAACACAGCCCAGTGTCTTTGTGAGTATGTGTAAATCAGACTTCACCTGACCCTAGGGGCAGGCTGACCACATCAGAGATCCTGTGTTTGGTGCCAGAGGCTACCTGACCTGCATTTTAAAGAATCAAAATAGTATTGTCATTCCAGAAACTCAGGTCATTATGTTGCACTGCACTAGTGGTGATTTGTGAGCAGTTCTGCTCCTAGGACAGATGGAAAGTCAGTGGTATTATACAACTAATACGCTGCTTGCCCAGGATGCAAAAATTCTTGTGGAACACCAAATAAGACATGCTCAGCAGGAAAAGAATGAAAAACCCCACCTAATAAAAATTCTGAGTCTCTGCTCTTCAGACTGCTAAAAAAGGTAAAAGCTAAAAATATGGCCATTTTGCCAACAAATTACATTTAGAGTTCTCCCCACCAAAAACAATCTCTACCACTTGTCATCTTGTGATAAGGATCCCCAGACCTCCAGGATTACTCATTAAAAATTGGCAATGCCTTTACAGAAGTGTTAGTGTTTGATATGCACCCATTGAGTGCATCCTTCCTTCCAGCAGTTTCTTCCCTCTCTCTCCATCCATGCTAGCTGGTGTTTCAGAATGGCACTATGCCCACTTGATAAATAAGCTCCAAATTTCCTGGCACTGCTGAGCACATTCAGACACCACAGAAAAACACCATCTCCTGCCCAGCCACTCCCCTTGGGTTTTAAATGCAGTGACTGCTTAACACTTTGGAAAAATACTCCAGCTGCCAACATAAACTTCATGTGAATACTCCTCTAAAGCAATTTAAATATATATTTATTCATCTTTTTAAGGAGAGGAATGAGTTCAAAGTTTACTGCACACTCTATGCATCATCCCTTTCCCCTGAAGTCCCATTAGGTGAATTCAAGAAACTGTCTGAAAATAATCCCATATTGATTTCCTCTCAGGGAAGAAGTCTTTCTGACATTTTTTCTTTAATTAAAAAAGATAACATGTAAAGCAACACTTGTACTTTTACAAGAGAAAAGGAGCATAAGTTAAAATGCATTTCCTTTTCCTTCCATTTTTACATCATGGAAATTCCCACAATTATGTATGACATTTGTCATATGAAACAAACTTCTCTGGAGGAAAAACACAGCTAAATTATTTCCTTAGCTGAAGATTTCATATTAATTTTGTGGATATGTTCATTCTAGGTATTTAATATATACTTAATCTATGGTCCAAAAGCAAGGAGTTTAAAGTATAGCTCTTAGTGTTAGGCAATTACTTTTCTTTCCCTTTCCAAAATATTTTATAAATTGTAAATAAGCCCATTCTGAGGAAATAATTTCATCACCTATGGTTAACTATTGTTTGAAGTTAACAGCAGAGTGTAAAGTACAAAATGAGAGAATTTTGCTAATTCTTCCTCTCTAGAGTCTCAGATCAATGCAAACGTCTCATCCACTTGCCCTTCTAATTATTATGCAGTGACAGCATGTGTCTTGAAGCAATGCCAGACAAATGGCACATGCATTTCCATGGCAAGTGAAGCAATGCTCTAGCATCACTCTACTAAGCAGTTGGAAATCCATAAAGGTCAAAAAGACACCTAATAAATAATTTAGACAGCACTAACTCTGCGTGGTGACAGAGC
This sequence comes from Turnix velox, assembly GCA_013400935.1. Taxonomy (NCBI): domain Eukaryota; kingdom Metazoa; phylum Chordata; class Aves; order Charadriiformes; family Turnicidae; genus Turnix; species Turnix velox. Next base: position 88,088 of record VZTY01031028.1, read on the forward strand.
CTAAAACTAAAAATTGAGTCTAGATTAACAGCAGAGAACTTACAGAGATAGGAAGAGTTAAAGAGAGCAGTTACTGCTGTCCATTTGTTAGCACTCATGAGGGCCATAGAATCANAGAATCATAGAATAGTTTGGGTTGGAAGGGACCCCAAAGATCATCGAGCTCCAACCCCCCTGCCATAGGCAGGGACACCTCCCACTAGACCAGGCTGCCCAGTGCCCTGTCCAGCCTAGTCTTGAACACCTCCAGAGAGGGGGCATCCACAACCTCCCTGGGCAACCTGTTCCAGTGCTTCACCACTCTCACTGTAAAGAATTTCTTTCTTATGTCTAGTCTATATCTATCCCCCTGTAATTTATATCCATTGTTTCTAGTCCTCCCACCAATTCTTAAGCAGAAGCTACTTGTTTTTGAATCTTCTCAATAAACAACGGTAATTCAAAAGCTTATAACAAACTGGTCACAACTCAAATGAAAGCATGCAAATGTCTTTTTAATTAGCAACACATACTGTTACTTCTGCTTATCTAACTTCCTGTAGCACGCTACCAGCTTTGACAGGTTTTCCTAACAATAAGATGCAATAAATGAATGTAAGTCCTGAAGGACTCTAAGCTGCAATGTAAGAATGCTGTGAAAGATAAATGGATGTCTTAACTAATTTTATGATTTATTATTCTCACAGCTTTGCTCATCTTGTGATGCAGGAGAACTCATTTTTCTATTTGGCAGATAGCTATGTCAACCCTGTTAATAAGGTACTATTACCATCACATAAATATGTTTGTGAAAGTAAGTGTGGTTTTGCTCTGTTGCTGACCTCAGCACTTCAGTTTTATTACAAGCACAAGTCTTGTCAGTAACACAAATTGATGTACTTTATCCATAAATTCTGCTTGTCTGCCACTAGCATTTTGTTCATTTTTCTTCCCAAAAAGTTCAGCTTTAAGCAAGTGCAGATTCATGGGTAAAATTACTGTCCTGACATATTATCTGTAGCTTTGTAAATCCTTACAAAGAACATAATTTGCACAGTCTTTTGGAGATGAAGCATAAATGTTAACCATCACTGGGGACACTGTACTGGTCTGGATTTTACATAGAACATGTGAACTTCAGTGGACTTCCTTGTCTCCACAGCTCAACAAGTGAATGCATCATGCTTTCAAAGCCTGTTGCCAGGTGTTCCAATAACAGTGCTTTCTCATCCAGCCATATGAGGATAACTTATATTTGCAGAAGTGAGAGTAGATCTTAAGGTAACAATAAAAGCTGATTGCTCTCCAGAGTTGCAGTGCAAGTGCAGCAGTAAAATTGATTCTGAAGTACCCTGACACTTGAGGCATCTGCATTTAATTGTATTATTTCTGAACATGATTCTTTCTAGATGCCTTTTATTTGATTTGGTGCCCCTAATATGTGTATATACACACTTCCAATAATTTCATACCCACTTGTCATCTCTCAACAGGAATGACTTCTCACATACCAAAATTATTTCCTGCCAAAATGCTTGCTTCTTGAAGAAATCTAAAGAGCTGAAGTCTGTCAGACTATTCAGCTAGCCCACTAGTGGACATAAGGGTTCAGTGGCCAGGTAGATCATCCACATTGAGGATTACTCCTTAAGATTAACATACCAATGCTGAGAAATTCTGGCAACTTGCATTGTTTCTATGAGGTTTTGATGCAACATAATTAGAGCAGAGCTTGAATGCAGAAGAGCAGCGTCCTCTGAGCAGATGCTGTGCATTGTACCTCAAACTAATCCACTCCATCTTATCAAGTTGTTAGGAAAAAGAAAAGCAAGCCCTGAACTTGCAGTAAATCAGGTCAATTGTTTTTCCTCAAGAGACAATATGTTTTTTTAAAAGCCAGTAAGTTTTATCACTCAGAGGCATGGAATTTTAGTGTATCTTTTCCAGTTAAGTGAATATAACCAAAAGAGCATTGTTTTGCTTTAACAATTTGCTATTTTACAAGCTACACTTCACCTGGTCTTTATTTTCAAGAAATAGCTATATTAATAACTTGTTTGTTCAAAACTATTTTAAAACCTTTCTATTCTTCCACTTTTCTCAGAAGTTTGTTTGATCTGCCTGCCAGCAAAAGAGAGACATCAAGAGACCAAAGAATGGAATTGGATGGTCAGAAGGGCCATAATTCACTATAATTACTTGTGACATCCTCTCAAAAAGAAGCAGCTTAGCGTTGAAAGCTTTTTTTTAGTAAAGGTATATTAAATCCACCATATGCACATGTAAGCCACTGTAGTAAGAGAGTGATTAACTACTTCATGCTAGATTCTGAAGGTCAAAGAATTTTGCTGTCCCAGTTGCTTTGCAATCTGTCCCATTTTATCCTGTCATGAACACCTGCTTCTCTGACATGCATTTAGGATGGACTAAAGCATCTTAACATCTGTCTTTAAAATGGGGTCTGAGATGGCCCTAGGGAAAATGCCATTGGTTGGCTCTAGTTAGTCAGGGACATCTCTGCACCAAGCCTCTCACTCGAGTATCATGGTGGACAGCCAATGCTGAGTGTTGAATGCAACTTCTCTGAAGGAAAAGGCACACTCTCACCTGCTGGCCACACAGGGTAGTGTTTGTCATCTCCAGTCCCTGTACCACACTTGGTTTGGACTGAGCAGCACATCTGCTCTGTTTGATAGAGGTGCTGTAGTCTTGCACAGCAGAGATCATGTTAAACCTAGATTGACTTTTATGGCAACACTATCATGCTGGATAAAGTGCCTTCTTTTATCATGTATCATATTAAAAATGGTATTAACACCCATTGCAGAAACACTGGGCTGGTTGACACCTCCTCTGTGAAGCTGATTCATACTTGTGCTAAACCTGGGTAAGGTCCAGCTGACAGAGGCAGCTAAGTTACTGCTCTGCCAGTTTAATATTTTGCCATCTGCTAACTGAAAGCTCTGCTGCCTGCTGAGTCCCATAAAGACTTTTATTTATTACATTACACATGGCAACATCTGCCACAGGATTCAGCTCAGCTCAGCTTTCTAATTAAACAAACAAACACTACATCTCCAGTACACGATTGGGTCCAACTATTAGTTATAAAATCTGAGGTAGGTATTTAAAAGATATACATTGTCTGCTCCAGATGCACGAATACCCCTTCTGCAATCTGGGACAGCAGGGGAGAGGTTGTTAGAAAAAGCTTAAGATTCTCAAAAGCTCCCTTTTACCATATCAAAGGAACCATAAGTTATTGCATTTGTTATTGTTTTGCTCTTTTTTTTATTCATTAGATTGTTCAACTTACACTAATTGGAATTCTAAGACTATTTGAAACACCTGTTAGTTGCTCCCTTGAGTACTGCCTGTAAAAAACAAAATACAACAGATCCCCTTGTGCTTGTTTTCAAAGAAGTGGTACTTGATGAAAAGAGACACCTGATCTGAGCAACACTGCACTGTTCAGCCATCACAAAAGACACCAGGAACACACTGCCCAAGCCCATGTCAAACTTCATCTTAATTGGACAAATCACTGAACAGGTATCACCAGCTACACAGGTATATCAAGGCTCTCCCATCTATACTGGAAGTTAAATTAGACTGGGAGAAAAGCTGGATGAGATCCAGGACTAACAAATCACAGGTTTTTCATGTTTTATAAAAACAGTCTTAAACAACAACTTAAAATGTTATATAAACTTTAATCCTTTTGCCAGTTTTTTTTTCTTTTAACCCATCTCTCCTTTTAAACATTAAAGGAAGGACCTTTGCAGTTCCAAGCATACCACCTCCCAAAAAAGATTTAATGTCCTAGTCTAACTTTCAAAAACCAAAGGGACAAAATAATGAAGCACAGCTACATTTTCTATTTTGTCACTCTTTCATCTGGTTCTCACTTACTGTATGCAGTTCCAAAAATAAAATACTGAAGGAGAAACAAAACCATCTGTAGGGGAAAAATATTCAGTAAAATACAAATTGTTTCCTAAAACAGCTATCTTAGTTTCATTTTACACCAGCTCCAGTTGTCCCTAGGCCCCTGCATCACACCAAGGCAATCCTATTCTCTCCAAAAATTGGTCTCGTTCCTCCTTTAATCAAGAACCATAAATCATTCAGTTCACACCACAATGATGAGAATGTGCTGGCTGCAACATCCCCAGTCCCTGGAGGACAGGAAGTCTTCTCAGTCAAGAAGAAAACTATTGTCGCATATGAAAGTAACATTGATTTTCAGTTAAAACCATAGTCTTTAAGATATTCTTTTCAAAACCACCAATACCCTGAAGATATTTCATCCTCTCATCTGCCTCTCTGCCAGGATAGGGTAGGGGGAAATCTACGGGCTTCACCTGACAGCACAGCACCCCAACATGTCAAAACATGCACCTCTACAGCCATGTTATTGCCATAGAAATGAATACAATATGATACAGGGCATTTTCTGCTATTAAAAAGTTCCAGACACTGTGCTATTGGGGAGTGATTAACCGACTCCCTGCCTACTTTAATCTTCTGGTTTTAGAAAAACCACCTTATATAAGTATATAGAGCTTTACGGTACAATTCTTTTGCCACAACACAAAGAAGACAAGACAAAACCATATAAAACAATTTACCACTTCATTGACTCACGGTACCTATATATGGAACATTTCACAGAATCACATTTGGAAAACCCCTTGAAATTATGAACCCTTTTCCATATCACTGGTATCTGCCAAATTAATTATTTATGACAACTCTCAACAATATATGATCTTCTCTAATTCAAATATTAATTCTGCCCATCACTTTTCTGAAGGCTCTGTAGCCTGCCACAAAAGGAGGTAGAAGATGACAACATATATCATGTCCTGTACTCACCAACAAAGACCTAGAAGCTGCCCTTAAAGCTAAATCCCATGGCTCCCAAAGTTTATGGGCTTACTAGAGACCTCACAGGTATCCATTAATTATTGATATTTTCCTACTTACCCTTTCATATCTCTGCCCTGTCTTTTTATGACCTTAGGCCTTATTTTAAGGTAGTTTCAGAAGTTCACTTTACTCAAGTGCCTGCTTGTAGTAAGGGACCATCCTGTTCCATTCTCCAGGCACTGAGACATTTGCACTGCAAACCCTACACAACAGTGCTGTAGATGAACAGGAAATTTGACATACTTAAGGGGATCTAATAAAATTTGACAATTAGCATCGAGCAAGAATGTGTCTGATCCTTAGAAGAAGAGTCACAGGAAGAAGTTGTGACAGCTCATACTCATGCCAACAGACAGAGCCTCAACCAGGAGTGGAAATAATCTCAAGACCTTGTCAATCAGACCTGCACATCAGCATGGGGAATTACTGCTTGTGGGTGACATGAGCTGTACAGCAATATTTGTCAAACTGACAGGTTCCCACTTTTGTGTAGTTGCTTTTCCTGCTCACGTTCCTGCAGTGGCTCCTGCAGACATTGAGTTTAGCTGAACCACATACTATCTATCCTTCACACAAGAACCAGAAGATTTCAGTACTGACATAGCAAATCCTTAAATCCTTCTTTATGCCACAATTCTTTGTGCCCCTGGGTCAGTTCCCAATTCAATTGGGAGCATGTCCCAGATGTTTCCTAACACTTAAAGGAAACGGTTCATTTCTGTTCAGAATCATTGCTAGGAAATGTCCTGTTGACATGATTATACCCTATTCACAAAAAGGCCATTCCAAGAAAGACAAGCACAATTGATCCCAATTATCTCCTACACATAGCACGAGAGCTCAGGAGCTGGTCCAAGGCTACAAAATTCCCTTCCATGTTGTCTGACATTTCAGCTTTCAAACTCCTGAAGATGAGGCAACAGAGAAAGAAAGAATTGAAAAGCATAGTTTATATTAAAAAGATGCTAAAATTAGCAGAATGTGACCATTTGGCATCTGCATCATTTTTGTAGGTACTCCAGCTCAATTGTGCCCCAACATTTGTTTGGTAAATGGCGTGTTTGCCTGTAGACATCTTTCTGTCTATAGCTTAACATTCAGTCCTCAAAATCCAATGTTTTTTTTTTTTGTATAAACTAAGAATATAGGGATACTGTAATTACTAATACTCAACAATTGTGATGGTAGGAGGCAAATTCATATGTACTAGAGGTTAGGATATTAAGTGCCATTTATGTAATATATCATAATAGTATATCTGGCCTAGATAAGTACTTATTCATGCTACTCTGAAACTACATCAGTTTCACAACCATTCAGATTTACTCTGGGCCAACCAGAGCAAGTGTTGCTCTATTTCCTAATAAAACATAACAAAACTTACCTAAATGAAATCAAATTTATATTTAGAGCTAAAATAAAAATTTCTATTGATGGAAAAACAATGAGTTAAGGAGATTCTGTGTAACTGTACAAAACACTAGTCACTGCATAAAGACTCTTTTCCATTTTTTTTAACAGGTTCATACTGGATGTGGAAGACAACTACCATCAGCAGAACTTCTCCACAGAATTCTCTCTCAACTGCTCTAAATAATTCTTTTTAGTTCAGATAATAGAACATGATTCCTAAATTCTTTTCTGTCCAAGGAGCCCTAAATCTGTAGCACTACACTTCTCAGCTGAGGTTTTCCTTGAAAGCACTGAGCAAGGTGGTTCTTGCCAAAATACTAATGAACAGTGAAAATTAAAAGAAACAATCCTATCTAAAAATAGACTGAAAGTAACTACTGGGACATTCACTTTTGAAAACATACAGAATATAAGTCTCAAAAGTGAGAGGTGAAGCTTCAGCCTAATCAAAATAAAAACTGAGGGAATATCAAAGCTGTGCCTGAAATGGCTGATTCAGTACGCATGAAAAATCTAGAAAAACATCACATGATCTCCCTGGACTCTGGGACATAAACAATGCAATTAAAAGGAAACATTTACTTCCACTCTTGATGGTATTACCTGAGGGGTAGCAGATGCCAGATAGTTCAGTGTTTATTAGTAGCAAGTTTGGCAATTGGAATTGGCTCAACTCTCCCTCATATTTTTGCAATTTTATAACACCATATGGTCATTACAGATTTCTCTATCTTCCGGTTTAAGTTGAGCTGTTTCATAGAAAATTTTAACTGAAGCTAAACATATTGAAGATATAATGATAAGCCACCAAGATATTTTACTGGAGGGTGTAAAATTACTAAGAAGGGCAGACTGCTTTTTGAACAAGTTAATATTTGTTAATAAAATGCTTAGCACCTTTGGTCTTCGGGGTCTGGCCAATCTGACGATTACTGAGGTAGCACTGAAAACCTCACAAGGGAGGAATAGCCATGGAAGACCTAGCACACCATGGTAACAGAGTACAATGGCATTAGCATAATGTAAGAACTTGTCCTTCTAATTCTCTTTCTGTCATATAAATAGGCACCTCTTTCACCAGGGAAAACTATCAATTAAAAATTAACTCAGCCTTTCCAAGTATTTAAGCAAATATCCAAGGAATTTGGAACTCCATTTCTAGCTTCAGTAAATGGTCTCATTCACTCAGTAGGGGTATGATAGAAATCAGCCTGCCCTCCACTGATAGCATTTGCATTCAGTCTTCCTGTTATTGCTACCACTCTAGTTACCCACATGCTCAGGCTTAAACAAATTGGCCTTCTCACAGTGGAGTCATGCTCCCAAAGCAAAATGTAAGCACTAATGCTGGCACGAGGGCAGGCAGCTCAAGTCATGATCAATTGGCAGATTAGGTGCCAATCAAATGCCAGTGACTTCCCAGGGAATTGAGGGCAACGAGATCTCCAGTTAATGAAGTCCCACATTTACCAGATTATCAGCAAGATATATTTTCTAGAAATGCATTGCAGAAACATCAGTGTGACAAGGCAATCTGTTTTGTTAACAACTTATTTAACTGTGTAATTTATTGGTGAGATCTGGAGCAAGGCAATGTATTCACAAGTTCTCGCTCCTCTGTGGCAAAGAGCAAAAATACAGAAATCATATAAAATAGAAAAACCCCAGAGTATTTAAAGCCTGCTCTTATTTTAGCTCATCCCACTTAAACAATGAGTTTAAGCCTGACACTATGGCAGTACAATAGGCCTGGGTCTCATTAATTTTTAATCAACCTTTATCCACCATAGCTTTTGAAATGAACTGTTACTAATGACTAGTCATATGTCAGTCTAATGAATGGGATGCAAACTTCCATTAAAATAATGAAATTAGCTTGTTTAGACTTCTGTTCCAGCTCCATGGCACACAGCCCCAGGTAATTGCAGTAAGCACTATTTGCCTGTATTAAAGTCTGTTTATTTACTTAAGGTCTTTAGTCAGGACATCCCAATTTAGCTCATGTCACCTGTTTTTTATGAGTCTAGAAGTACTTGTCTTATTAACAGAGAGATAAATATATGCAGGCAGTGCAAAGTGATAAAACATCAATTGTTGAGACTAGAAAATAGAAATATTATGAAAAAAACAGAGTAAGTCTGCGATCCCCAGCTAGATAATCACATCTCAGCCATTCCCTGTGGCAGCAGCAATTACTCCTGGGAAACAGAACAAGGTCTGAAAGGCATCATCGCTAAGTATAACACAGCCCCTTCAAGCAGCCTCTGTCCTTTAAGGTCCTGAGTATGGGCTAAAATGAACTGAGCTAAATTTTCTGAATTTATTGAACAGTATATTTTCACAGCCACAAGGCAAAACCCCAAGAAATGGAAACTTTGTATTTTTTCCTCTCCTCAGACACACCTAGTCACACCATAAATAGAAAGATATGGGGCAAATGCAAGTCAGGATAGAGACCCAGGATTTAATGGGATTTAACAGGAAAGACAGTAAGTTACTCCAGCTGACAGCTGTAACTGGCACCACATCATTTCAAATACAACAAGAGAAATGGAGGACAAATGCTACAATAAGTTACAGTTACTGTAACAGAACTGACATCCAAATCTGGATTCTCCCAGTTCCGAAGTCTGACACTTCAGACTGGCAACACGAAGATCAGTATTAAAATACCAGAAAAGCCCACAATTCAAGGTGCAGCCTGTGTTTACAAAGGACCATCTAATAGAGGAGAGCTCAAGGCCCTACCTTCCTGTCCTGTTCAAAGTACATGAGACTTGAAGACTAATAAGACACTGCTGATAAACTTTGGGAGTTTTTTCCTGAATCTTCAGAATACATAAGCATTTTTTAAAACTGTGAAAAGATAAAACAAAGGGAAGACCACGTTGTGTTTTCTCTGCTCCCTATTACTAGCTTCTGCTTGAGAATTAAAAAGCATTACGTCACTACTCTTTCTGGGAGACTCAGGTGCAGATACAAAGCAAGCTCTTGTCTCCGTTTTGTCCCTCCCTCTACATGCCAGAGGACACACTGATTTCAACTAAGTTGAATTAGCTCAATCTATAGTCTCTCCTTTTATTTTACATCAGGCCTTGAGCCATCTTTCAATTTACCTTTGGCAATTAAATAAAATGGCCAATTCAGAAGCTTAATTGCTTTCAGTTACTCATATAACCAATACAGACAAATCATAGTATTAGCATACCAGGTAACTCAAGTATAATAGTTAAAAGTTTCATAGTTCAATCCATGCCTTAAAGCCAACAGTCCCTCCTAGAAAGAAGTCCAGAAGTCCCCATATTAACACAAAAAAACTAGCAAAGAATCAAGCTCAACTACTGAGGGGCTTAAGCCATCAAACCTTATAAAACATTCCTTGCCCTTTCACTGAGTGCCTATACAGACAAAGGTCTGACACATAATTCCTGATCAGATCCTGCATCACCCTGTGCCAGACTGGGAGCTCCCATGGGTCAGCTCTACCTGATACTCCAGGGGGATTTGCAAACAGATAATCTTGTCTACAAGTGGTCAGTTCCCAACTCTTGTAAATTAAAAGTGAGCTTGAATTCTGGAGAAAGAGTTTGTTTTTCTTTCCAGGGTCCTGTTACTTGGGTAGATTTCTATTCTGTAGGGGTTTGGGTTGGCTAATGACAAGGTGACAGATGGTTTCCCCTACCACTCACTCCAAAGAGAGGAAGAGGAAAGACATTTATGAGTTTATAGAAAGCCTAAACTGCTTCAATGAAATATTAATATCAAAATAAAACCCAAATGTGAAATAGATATACACAAAACCATACCTGGCTCCCAGCGAGATGTCTCCGGCATCTGGTCCTGTGACTGGGACACTTGCAGACTGGACAGAGTACTAATAGGAACTGGATTCCAGAACATTCTGATGAGTTAACAGGGTCCTCCTCTGACATCAGACACCGCAACATAAAGGCCAACCCCACCCCTCAGATACCTCAGCTTTTATACCCCAGCTGGAACTTGTCATTGGTCAGTTTGAGTTCTGTGACTGCTCACTCCTCCCCACAGGTGCAGCCCCTCCAGGGGGCAAACAGCCAGCTCAGCTGACCCTGGTTACCTGGTAACAAGCATGAGCATCGGCTTCACCCTGCAGGGCATGCAGCCCCCAGCAGCAATGAGTTGCAATTATAAATTCACTTCTTTTAATGTCTCTTTATTCAAGTTGACTCCTCCCCAAACCTTCCCCACTTCCACAACAATTTCAGAGAGAGGAAAGCGAGGAGTGCAGGAGCAGGAGGCAAGATGGGCCAGCCCATCCGTGCACTGCATCCCAGACTTTGTCTGTTGGTTCTCTCCTGCTTTGGATTGCCCTTACTCAGCTCTGGCAAGACCCCAACTGGAATATTGTGTCCACTTCTGGAGTCCCCAATATAAGAAGGACACTGAGCTGTTGGAGCAGGACCATGAAGATGATCAGTGGGCTGGAGCACCTCCCTGAAGGAGTTGGGGCTGTTCAGCCTGCAGAAGAGAAGGCTCAGAGGGGACCTCAGAGTAGCTTCTCAATACTTGAATGGGGCCTACAGAAAGGCTGGGGTAGGACTTTTTAATAGGGTACATGATGGCAGGACTAGGACTAATGGATGCAGATTGGGCCAGGTTGGATGAGGCACTGAGCAACCTGTTCTAGTGAGAGGTGTCCCTGCCCATAGCATGGGAGTTGGAACTAGATGATCTTTGAAGTCCCTTCCAGCCGAAACTACTCTATGATTCTGTGATTGCACTTGTTTCTTTTGTTTGCAGCTGAGACCTGAGCAGGCACAGTGACACCTCAGTTTCCTTGACTGATACAGATGAGTTAAGTCTCAAGAACATCTACCAAAAAGATCTACCATGAGTATTTTTTTCCCCTCTGATACGTACTGAAAACAGCTGCATTTATCAGAATCTATCACTTTTCAAAAAGTCCCCTTGCTGAAATCCTCAATTCAAATTGGGGCCCTATTAAAAAAATTTAAAGCTACATTTGCAAAAATCCTGCAGTATTTTCAAAATAGCAAAAAACTTGTAAAGAATAATGAGTGCAAAAATAAATAGCTAAGGCATGGGATTTAGGGAATGTATTTGCAAAGTTTGATGAGATCTTCTGTGGAATATGCTAGTGAAATTCACAAAACAAAAAAAGATGAAACAGGAAAAATATTTCTCTTCTTCTGGCAATGTATAAATTGCCTGTATTTAGAATTACTGACATAAATTTTAACCACTGCCAAATAAACCTGTACTGTTAAGAGCCTTTAATGATTACTAGAAAGAGTAAGAAGCTAGGAAGAACAAGACTCATACATAACAGAAATACATGACAAAAATTAATTTTTAATAGTCATTAACCGGTATCTATAGTTACCTGGGGGGGAAGAAAAGGCATTTATTTCCATGAAAGTCTTTTTTTAACTTTCACATTTTGCTAGGTCAGATCTAAAGACCTTGACATGCTGATATGGACTTACCAAGAAAAATGCAGAGGGTTCACACCAAGCTCAAGCAAACAAAACCCTGGATTCCAACATCAGGCCTAGCCTCACTACAAGGACTATTACTTGGCACAACTGGCTTACCCGGAGGACTTTACAGCTGTAGCCATGCTGTGCACCCACCACCCTTCCCACACTGACACAGCTGCACTGCTGTTCTCCACTGACACATATTCACTGTGTTCAAATGTTTACCAAATTACGGAAAATACATTTAAGCTTTTCATTCTAAAGTAAAATGTAAAGTGACTCCACACAGATATCACCTAAGCATCCATCAGCATTTATTTCAGACAGTGCAGTGAACACAGTAGACAGGTGTAACTGTAGATTGCCTCAACATCTCTACAGAAGGATAATTTTGCATGAAAGGGTGCTTAATTTTTAAGTAGAAGTTTACTTAGGCCTCTACTCCATATTTACACAGTAGCCCTGTCATTTCTAGGAGCTGATAGGAGCTGTTAGTGCAGCTGCACAGATGTCCAGTGCCATATTCCCCAGCTGCAGTAGCATCTCCTAGTGAAACAAGGGGACGTTCATGGATGAGCTGTGACTGCCCTCAGTTTGCAGGGCTGGGATGGGGCTCCTGCCTCACCTTTCTTGACAACACTAACTCTGCAAATGGAAACCATAAATTTGCTTAACAGGTTATTGCAGATGTCATCCCCACATTTGCTGACTCTTCCAGAAGTTCCTGGAAGTGCAGAGAGTGTTATTTTTATTGTTGCAATGAGTAACAATGTTTATCTGTTGTTCCATGAGTCTGACTGCAACTGCTGCAGGCATGCAGGCAGGTGTGCGATCTGCAGGCTGCCATCCTAAGGCTTTCACAGCTTTGCTTTTCCCATGACTGCTGTCATCCTAGTCAGTAATTTCCAAAAGGTATCAGAATATTCATAGCTGCTTCCAAACAGATTAGGCGTAGGCAGTAAATCATATGAGATTAACTTGGCAAAACATTCTTATCCTTTCATGTACAGCTGTTCCAATTTCATTGGGCTCTAATATCTGCATTTTCTTTGCAACATGAAGATGTGCAAGGTATGAAGAAAGATCAAGAACAGAAGTTTATCCACTAAGGAAAGTCAGCTAATTTCCAACTCAGTGAATCACAGAGGTACCAAACAATGCAATGGGAAACTTTCCCAGTAACTCAGTAATGGCAAGGTTATCAACAAGAACCATGATCAAGGGGGAATTGTGTCCTTATTGCATATATTTATATATTTTAAAAACCCATATCAATAAAAAAGGAAAGGCACACAATAAGCTAGGAATGGATTTTACCTGCCCTATAGAGACCCAGCAGCAACAGCAAACTCACTTCAAACCTGGACTCTTCAGATGTATTCTCATCTGTTTTTAATCTAAGTAAATTCAGCTCGGATTAAAATTCAGTTTTTAGGTTACACTGTTACTTTTCTTATTTGTAATATTCACACTTGTAAGTTTTTAAATTTAAATAAAATTTTCTCTGAGCATGTGATGCTAGCTCTAAAGCAGTACTGGCTTTCACTGATGTGTCTCATATTACGTATAAGCCAGTGAATATCACATTAAGCATCAGCATAAATATGGAGAGCTTTTGCTCAAGCATCATCCCAGCCTTCCCATTGCAACCAGCATAAAATGTGCATGAATCTCTGATAAAACATCCCATAACTGAGATTAACAAAATAAAATAAACACTGCTGCAGCTGCTCTGATAATGAACTTTGATGGTACTGCCTGCTGTTCCCCAGCATTTACATGTACCCACTACATATCACAGTGCTGCCAAACTGTACGTGCTGTCAAGCTTTTCAAATGTAAAATTCCCACACAAGCCAAGAATCAGTCTGCATGAGTGTTTACAAGGGTCATTCCTGTCCTGCCCACATTTAATAATGTGGAAAGGGTAATAAAGGGACATTAAAGCAACACAAGACCAGATGCCAATGAAATTGGAAAAGCAAGAACAAATATACTTTCAGGCTGCACAATGCAATCTGCTACTTACACTTTAGCCACCTCAGTCCTCCTTAAACTTTTTGTATCTGTGCATTAAACAACATCATATCTGAGGGCTTTTCATGTGTTCCACAGTTTATCTCAGGATACTCATATATGTTGTGTTCCTCTAGAACAGCCTAACTCCATGCTCCTAAAGACCCATATTATTTCACGGCAGCATATGAAAGTGTCAAGCCCGTTCACTCTTAATCAGAAAGACTTTCCATTGACTTCATGTACACTTTGGCCCAGGACCAACAGGCACAGAGTACCAAATCACTAAGAGTTCACTAAAATGAAGTTTTCCTCTAAGTTCTGTTCCTTCTACTCCCTGTTGTTCTGCAGCTCTCAGAGTCAAACCCATAAAACATGTACTTAAATGCTAAAACAGAAATTAATTATGAGAAAACATAAGAAATAAAATTCCATATTTTGACTGAAAAAGCATATGCAATATTTGGAAAGTTGCTGTCTCTTTCTTTACAGAAAAATCAGGCTCATCATTTTCTGAAACACCCTTTAGGCAGAAGAAGAGATACCCTGGAGCCTCCTGGGTTTGCTTCTCATTGATTTCTCAAGTATAATTATCCAACTTTGTGAGCACAAGCAAGATTTTTACCAAAGAACAGAATAGCTCTTAAAATTTCTCTGATTCAGAGCAGGAGGCGAAGTCCACCAAGGTTAATGAACTTGAATTTTGAATCAAGCCAAAAGAAAATACAGATGAAGAGCTGCACATCTTATAATGTCCCTGTGCACATCTGTCAAAACAAATTAGTACTGTCCTTGTCTTCTGCTCCAGCACACACTGTATCAGCCCAATGCCATTTCTTTTCCTCTTCTGAGAAAGTCTGAGCAACATAGACATGGCTGCCCCCACCCACGGGCAGGCATTTGGAGGTTTGGGTAGAGACTGCCGCTGCCTTTATCAACACCATTCAGTGAGAGCATGTATACAAGTTGTGTGTTCAATCTTTGTTAGCCTGGCTATTGAATTTATTCAAGGAAAAGGAGCTACTTCCACTTAGTTTCCATGACAACAACCCTAAGAATTTTGTCTTTGTATACCTGAGTTATTGCTTTTTGTACTTCCATAGCTGAGGCAAGAAAATTAACATAATATGGTCTCTCAAGAAAGACAATCAAATCTTCCAATCCTCCCAACACCTCTAAGGGCACGAGATTCTTAGATTGTATTACCAGTTATAAATGGGTTGCAAAGCAATCCTCATTCCTACAGGTATTAGCACTGGGAAGATTTAATTTCAAAACAACTTCAATTAAAGAAGATTCTTTTGATGTCCATGTTTCTGTACGCACTGACAGAGAACAGCCTAGCATATTATTGCCTGTCTTTCAATTTTAGCCTTTTGAAAGCAGCACTGAGATGTTTATCCACAACCTGTGGTCACTATTCTCCTCCATATATAATTTCAGCTCTTATTTATTGGTGACATATTCAAAATATTTTCAGTGCTATAAGAGCTACTACAGAAATTTCACATCACAGCACAACCAGGACATTTTTATCTCATAAACAAGTGACACAGTGAGACAGATCTCATTGCATGGTATGGATTGTTGCAGTTCTGCTGACTTTGCTGGAAAGTTTATTACACCAGGCAAAAATCTGAACCCACTACCAGATGGTTTTTTACAATTGTGGCTGTACTGGAGTTGGCTCCCAAGGAGCAGCTGCCAGCTCTGATGGATTCTGGGTTCCCTTTAGCACTTCAAGATAGATAGGTTCATAAGCATGGCATTTATGCTATTACTAAGCATGTAAGTGAGCATACTAAATCAACCACACAACGATGAATATTTTAAGGTCGGTTGAGCAGGAGAATCCAATTCTGTAAGCAGAGAGGGCACAAAGGTTCTCCTACAACAACAACAGGAAAGGGCTAGGGGGTGGAGAGTAGTGTGGGTGGGGCAGAGAATAAAAAGTGCCTTTTGAATAAAGCATGGTCAAAATATTGAAGACCCTGGACAGGACACTAAGGGATAAAAGGCATAGTGCTTGCAGCAACCTACTTGAATAGCTGGGCTGCCAGCCAGTAAGCTGTATGGGGACTAACAACAAACTTGTCTGACCCATGAAACTTCACTACCAGCTATAACTTCTGTACTGATGCCAGTATATTCTAGGATTTAGTGAAACATCTCCACTGGAATATTTAGACTATGTGGAGATGGCTACTTTGATGTTTATTATCACCAGTAATTCCATAAGTATAAATTCAGGCTGAAGTTAACCAGAATTTCCTATAGACTAAAAAATACAAAAAGTTTCAGGGAAATCAAGTCAAGAACTAGGAAAGTTAAGTCACAGAAATTAAATAAAGAGCTATGAAAGACCTTAGAGAACACCAAAACAGCCTTGTGTTACGAGTTTGCTTGCTTCGATCTTGGAAGACATTAGCTCTCCTGACTTGGTTTTCATCTTTTTGCTTCTTGTGATTCTCTTACATTTAGACTGGTCGGAGTTCCTGAATACACATACACACACACAGAGTGTTTTCCTCTGACCTGAGCCACATGAGCATTTCAGACACAAGGCAAAACACAAAGCCTGGACAGTACGTATATTCAAACATTAATTCATATGTACAGAATGTACTTCAATGGAATAAGGGGGATGTTGGTAAATCAGAACAATAGCAATTTGTGGAAAACAGAGCATCTTAGTAAAGAAAATAGTAATTCCAGTCATGCTGGAGGCCAAAAGATCCCTTCCCCAGATGCAGACCTTATTTCTTTCTGAATAGCAAAATGGTGGTCAACACTAAATGATCAAAACACTTTTTCAACTAATTGAAAGAACTTAATAATTCCTACTGTATGTTCATCTTTTAGTGCACTGCAATCATGTAGAAGAGATTTCCCTAATAGTCTGAAGGATCAATTTGAAATTACAAAATTCTAATGATGCCAGATACAACACTATTTGTTTAAAAACTCAGTTAAAGTTCAGGAGATAAGGAAGGTCTCAGGTTATATTTTTTTCCAAATCTGTTAGTCTTCTTAATTAGACACAAAAATATGAGCACATCTTATAACTCCACTTGAGCAACTGAAGAGCACAGCAGATTACATTAGTTAATCTTTAGAGTAACTGTGAAACAATCAGGAACCATCAGTATTGCATAAGAAATATGCAATTACACCTCCTAGCATACACTAAGTCACAAGAAAAGAGTAAAGAAGGTTCAAATAAAGAATGTGGGTCATTTACACAGCTGGACTATTGGATCCCACACAGTCTGTGCTACTGACAACCGTGATTAATATCTCGTGTAAGCATAGAAGAAGTATTTGCTTCAAAGAAAGGCATCATTCAGAACATCCAGGAGGAAAGAATTTGGCAACTGTTGCTAAAAAGTAGCTGAAATCATCGGGGAATTAACAAGAAAGTACTGTAGGTTGTACTGAGAGGGGTCTATTCTGTTAATGTAAAAAGACTTCCAACTATACTCAACACTGGCACAGCAACACAGACCTTAGTGGGCTACTTCTGTGTGTGCAGGACCTCCTCTAGGCCAGCCAAGCAGTGCCAGCAATCAGCAAGGCAGGAACTAATTTTTATTGCCTTCTTTCCTCTTCCTATTTCTGTGCAAGTATTTTCAGCCATCTTCACACCCTTCACAGAAAATAGTGAGCAAACAGTATTTCATCTGAAGGCATGTGATTTTACCTTCTTGCAAGAGCAAGTGTAACCTAACCCTTAAAGCTCACTTTGCTATCAAAAAGCAGAATCAGGAGAAATTATATTAGGCAGTAAGAGTCCCCTTGCTTTCTCCTTGCTCCCTAGTTGGTCAAAACCTTTTAACCCTTCACCAAGCATGTAGCGTCAAACACAGTCTAGCTTTAAAATTTTGATGAATTCTGGATTATATTGATTTATTAAGAAGATGGTTGGCATGATTTAAAAGGAGTCAGAGACTAATAGGAATTAACTGGTAATTTGCAAAGAAATGGTGAAGAATTGTGACTGAATATTCATGGATAGGATCTTCATTAGAGACTGTGCAAGGCAGAAATGTAAGTGAACAAAACCATGCAAAATACCATTCTGAAAAACAAGAACTGAGATATGTAGAGATAAAGAAGCAAATGGGCTATTTTTTAAAAATAAATAAAAAGCTTCACCTAGTTCTAATCTAATTCCCATTATTATTTTTAGGCAGAAGAAAGTTTAATTTTCATAATGAAATCTGCCATTTCCTATGGTATTGCAGGTCTCACATTGTATCCTCTATGTATTATTTTGCTTCTATGCTATTTTTTAAAAATATAATTTCTCGAGGCTGAGTCTTCTTTTTAATCCCCTTGCTGTTTTCTATTTCACTGCTAAAATGTTACCTTGAGATGATTGATGACATGTTTGACTTTTACATTTGATTGGAAAGAATGTAGATTGCATCTGTCTTATCTGTTCCTAAAACATTTCCTTTTTTCACACAACACATTTTTGGGACAATGGTTGCATCCCCTTCAATTTTCTTCAATTCATTACATACTTCTTCAAATGCTGACTTTTTCAAAGTTTAATATTTTTGTGCCACTACTCTTTGTTACATATTGTAGCCTCATAAATATTTCAAATTCAATAGCATTATGATTACTCAACCTTATAAAAGCTCACCAGCATCTACCTTATTTATCATACAGGTCCTGCTTCATTTCCTAGGACTACATACAAAATATTCTTCAATTTTTTTTTTTTCCACTTGGGTTATATAAATTATAAGAGAAAACAATCCCAAAGTTCCACTTGTATCTTTTATCAGGCATTAAACAATTCTTACTCCAGTCAAACTTGACATAATTGAAATCCCATGATCAGTGCTCCATCCTTTTAATGAGCCTCCACAAGTGCATAAATATTTCTTGACTCACCTGCTCACCTTCTCATGAATAATATGGCTATCATCACAACCTTAACCATTTCCAGACTGCATTCACAGAATCTAATCATGGAATGCTTAGTTTTGATAGGGTCCTTTTTTCATCCAGTTCCAACCCCACTTGCAGTGCTACCCTGGTAGACCAGGTAACTTACAGCCTGGTTTTCCCCTGAACATCTCCACTGGTGAAGAACTGGCCAATCAATGGACTTCTCCACCAAAGTATGCTTGTAAAAAAATATGAGTATTATACCTGCTTTTACCACAACAGAAAGACAGCTCCACTGGGGAGCCAGTTCCAACTATGTGAGTAGCCATTCCCAGCAGACACCATCCAAAGGTCAGGGGGCAAAGCCCCTCTTTCCTAGAAAGTTTTTCACCATTTCCTATAAAACTCAGAATCTTTATATAACATCCAGAGGTTAAAATCTAATTGTAGCATGTCAGACTGGGATTCTCCTTTTTACACTAAGAGCTCAGGTACCTATTTGCTTAAAAAAACTGCTTCAAAGGCAAGAGACACAACACAGTAGAACATCTGAGCATCTGTTACTTTTCTAGGTCTGCCTAAAAAAAATAGCCCAATACACAATGATAGGACAAAGAATTCCCACACTCGCGAACCACCAGGCAATGAAAACTCTGAAACATTCTACTGCTGAATAATAAAAACTGAGGGCAGATAAAACTATTTTCTCAGAGATTTCCAATAGCTTAATTTGCTATTTTAATCCCAACAGGCTTCTCTAATTAAAATCAGATGAATTTTCAAATGATGCTGACACTCTCAACAGTTTCAATTCACTGGGGGTTCTCCATCATTTCCAGAGTTCCCAGTCCACCTGTCCCTTGCCAGTATCAGTCATTAGAAACCATTAGATCCATCACTCCAGGTTCACCTACAAAAAATCAAGGTCATTTACTCTCAAAACCCTTGGCTATTATCCCAATAGTAGTCTGAATTTACTCATCACTAGTGCTTCTCTTTTCCGAGGATGGAGGAAAGTAGGAGCAGGGACCAACATGGGAATGTTTGCAAGTTTTCCATCTTTGCATCTCAACTTTACATCTCTAGGGTGAGGGCTTTCCTGTGCAGCACCTGGATGTGCTCGAATATACATGACATACAAATAAATAATCCAACCACATGTCCTCTTTCAATTATCACATTGCCTCAAGTTCAGGATTTTCCCCTAAACCTCACAGCAGAGATATGAGTTTTCAATTTGTTTTCTTTTCTTAAATATAAGGCTACCTCAGCCTTTATTGTGGACTTCGACATTTTCTTCTAGAGATAGCTCCATTTTAGCAAGACAGAGATCATCGCTACACATTCTAAAGTGTTTTCTGATCTCCCAGGATGAAAATAATGGCAAGCTGTAAACAACAACAATGGGTAACTTGTATTTAAATAACAGTCTTTTATTCTCCTGTTTTTATTTTTAAAAGTGATTCAATCATTTAAGTTATTCAGGGAAGATAAAAATCTGCTTGCTACCACCTTTAGCCCAGGGTCACCTGCACCACGTTTTATGAAGTCAGATGATGGTGATACAGTAGAGACAATAGAAAGACTATGCCCTCTTTAATGTTTTTGGGGGGGTGTTAAATAGCAAGAAAAAAAAAAAAAAGAAAATAGAAGATTAAATGGGTTATAGGTAAGGTTTCAGTGTTTGAGGTCTTGGGCTTGGTCTCTAAATGGCAGTTAATTTCTCCAGAGGGAAGTTAAGTAGCATTAAAATAGAGAGTGCTAGACTGCAAAGAGGTATTTGTTGGCTTGCATCCAGGTGAAACTTGACTCTTCTGTAGTACATAGCATTCATCTACTGCAAACGATTCAGATAAACAATTACCCTACTTATCTATTCCAGTTAAGGTATCTGTTCTGTGTATATTTGGTCTAGAGGCTCTATGAAGGAAGCTATTGATCCTTTTAATTGGTAAGGACTGTGCTAAGTGACAAAGCTGTCTGCCAACTTTCCCTAATTAAGAAAAAAACCAATTATCCCAAGTGTAAATTGTGAGACTGTAAATATCACCCATCAGTCTTCAGGAATTGATACGACTGGCATGTATGTTCCCAAACCATCTGCACAACAAAAGATTCATTAAAAATGACTTGTCATCTTAAGTACTAGTAGGACAGCAAGGTGCCAGAAAATATAAGCATTTGGAAATGGTTACAGAGTCTGAATTAGTTACTTTCTCTTGTGAATGATTGTGGTCAGAGAGGGTTTCTACAGTCTGAAGCAGGCTGTTCTCTAAAATCAGGAGCCGCTGGGGCTTGTTAGTCCTCTCATTACAAATCCCAAAAGAAGATGGAGTGGAAAAGCTCTGGAGAAGGTAGAAATACAGAATGATGCTGAAGAACATGTACAATCAACAACAGCAGCTAGAGGAGGAACAGAGCATAGAAGTGTTCTCATTGATACTGAGGATGATATATCATAGCTCAAAAACTTCAACAAGAGGCAGAATCCCTTTGGCACATGGCTTTAACCACTGAGTAATCCCCCTAAAAGTATTCACATTGTGTCATATGCAAATGTCTTCTCCTTGGTGTTAATCTACTGGACTGACAGTGTCCAAGAATAAGGTTTACTGTAAATGCTGTAGGACTTGCAAAGGGCTGAGCCACCCAGCAAGTGGAACACAAAATAAGAGGTGAAATAAAGATACTTTAAACATCAAAATATTGTTTCTTAATTTTTGTCTGCTACACAAAGTCATTCATGAACACACCTGAGTCCTTTGTCTGCATAACTCCACCACCAGAGGTTATTTGTTAAACTAATAGAAACCTGTATCCTGGAGTATTGATGCTTGTTTTATAAGGATTAACTTAATTTCTTTTGCAGCATTTAAGATTTGAACCTAATTAATTTCTCTTGGATACAGCAAGTCTGTTTCATCAAATGTATTATTTCATTTTTTTTAGCTGATTGGAAAAAGTAGTTTAAGAACTTGTCTCACTCATAGGATGTGGTGTCCCTGCAGCTCAGCCAGGCCTTCACAGAACAGGGCCAAAGTCCTCAGACACAAAGAAAGGTCTGGGCAGGGTATAAGCAATGCAGCTGCCCTCTGAGACCCAAGTCCAATATCATTTATATTCTTTATAATACTTAGAATAATTAATTATCATTCCCTACCTGTGTGCTGGCTGTCCAGGATGATCTCAGGAGAGTGTGACTGGAGGTCAGCTGTGAATTGATGGCTGCATGGGGCAGCCAGCATCATCATTTATTTTCTCTGCTGGCAGGCACTAACGATTCCTTCTGCTGAAGAAAACAGTCAGTAATGGAAATCCTGCCACCACCTTAATTATAACATCTCTAGCTTGATGCCAGATTAATGAGAAGCAGTAGAATAACATTTTTAAAGTTTGACTAATGATGATGTAGGTAATGACTGAAGCATGAAGGCACCTGCACCCAGACATGCTCCAGGTTTGGACCAATTTGTCCTATTACATCTAACAGTATGATAGAAGGAATAATAAAGAATTATTTGAGAACTCCTTACAATTCACACAGCATAGGAAACCACCAGCATTTTAAAAAGAACAGGCAGACATAATTGTTCTCCACTTTCACGTAAACAGAGAAATGAAGAAGTTTCAGAAAATACGTTATAATTCTGTTTTTCCTATTTGTTTTGTTAGCTACAGCTTCTGTCAAAGGACAAAAACTGATCAGAAAAAAAGGCTTATGCGGAAATATGAAGATCTGTGCACATTCCTCTCTCCTTGAAGTAAAATCAGAGGAAGATGAACATTAAAAAGCTTTTCCACGTTCAAAGGTCAAGCCCGGCAAAACTAAGGAATATCAACAGCTCCAAATATATCTATGGTCAAGAACCAGGAAAGGAAATAAACAATCCTTTCCAGCTCATCTTTATGCATCATAAAACAAATTAAATTAGGTTTTTGTTCACTGTGTTGTGCAAAAAGTAATTTTGTCAAGAGTCATCGTGGTAAAAGTCAGGCTGCTTCTCAATCACTGCATGAAGAACTTGTTTCTCAAAGGTTATCTTCCAAGGAGATTTAGAATACAAATATACTTATATCATTATTCCTTTCATCTCTAGCATGTTTACTTGTAATGCAGGGATGCTAAATTTACTGATATTGTTGACATTGTTCTGTTTCATACATTTTTATTAAAATTAAAGCTGCAGGAATTTTCCTACTGACAAGAAACAGTGAAAAATACACCTTCTATGACTACTTGTTAGAAAGATTAAAAGACATTTTAGGAAAAAAGCCCTAATAAATTTGCACATAGAGTTAGGAATTTTTTGTATTAGCCCACTATCTTGTAAACATAATGGAAGACAAGATATATAGAGGATATTTACACCTCTCAAATAGAGTCAGAAGAATAGAGGTGGATTTACTCAGATAGTGTTTGAAAAATTAACTGAGTGTCAGGTTTTATTCAAATTTCATGTCTTTGTTATTTCAAAATAACTGTTAATAACAACTTTACATACTAATTTGACCCATCTGCAGAGCTGCCATTTTCATATAATACTGTTTTTCCTTCACTGGCAGATATGTAGCTTCTTTGCAGTGTTCTGTGGTGAACAGTCTCCATGGTCTCCTTATGAATTATGAAAAGGACAGGAAAAAAAAATTTAAAACATGAACACAGTCATGATTTACAGAACACATTTTGTGTTGAGTTGGAGTGTAGGCTCCCAGACTTACTTCCTCTGGACTTCTGTCTGCTTAATCTTTTTAGCAGTGTCAGTATTTACACTGCTTTACCACACACAGGCCCAAATTACATGGCAACGTTGAGCGGGAAAAAAACATGGTCTTATACATGAAGAAGAAATAATTCAAGCCCAAAAGAATTTATATTGACAAGAGACAAAAACATAAGGGAGGAAACATCTCACCCATGCAATTCTAATTTTGCAGATTTCTAGTGCATTTCCCTGCACAGGTACACTGGCCTTTTTTATTGCAGGAGGTGCATACACCTGCAGGCCAATGCTAGACATAACTAGCATCAGAACAGAAGTTCATTCCTCCACTTTAGAGAAAAATATAGAGAAAAATTATTACACTAGTACCTGCTGGTCCAACTCTCTGTATCAATCCACTAGAACCTGTGGCAAGGAGTGGTTCAAATGCCCTTCTTATCAAGACACAGCACCAGCACAGTGGCCTCATACAATTCCATTTGCATCTACATTGGATACTGTCCTGCTTAAGCACACTGGAAAACAGGACCAAAGATCAGAAGAGCATCTTCCCAGACTTCCCTCACCCAGAGATCATCAGCTTACAGCCATGAGTTTTTTCTCAGTACACCTAAGAGCTATCTGGCAAGTCCAGATCTTGTCCCTCTTTATGTCAAGGAAATAACAAACTTTTCCTTTGAAATACAGAGGTGACACAATGGAGTAACATCAGAGCCTTTTGTTTTTAGAATCCTAGCAATAATTCCACCTATTCCCCCTTTTCATTACAATCTTCTCTCTTTTTGGCCCTCCTAGGCATAAAACTGCTTAAAAACATAGTCTGAGCTGTGGTAAAAATCACTAGCTCTGCGAACAAAATGTTCAATTAAAATTAAAAACAAAGCAAATGTTAAGAGCTTGAACTAAATTAATTAGTCACTTCTTCCATTGCAAATCTGCATTTAAATATGTAAACATTGCAGCACTCAAAAATTTCTCTGATATAAAATGAGATCATCAGCAATTTCCTTCCAGAGGGGCAGATGTTAAAGTTGTTCTTGTGGTTTTTCACAGATGTTCCCCTCCCAGTATATTTTAAATGGAATTTCTATCTCGTTTCTGAAAATCCATGTTCTTATACCAAAACACAGGCAGCTGCTTATAGGTGAAGAGCACACTCTGTGATAACTGCACAAACATCCAGGAGCTAAAGTGGAAAGAACTTTTGCATCCACATGTAACCACGAAAGGCTCACTACAAGCTGTAGAGTGGAGTAAACTGTACCTTGATCTCCATAGTTTTTCTCATGCAACTAAGGAGATAACTGATCATCTCCAAAATTGGAGGAAATATTAGAAAAATGTCTTGATCTCTCAGAATCCAGGGTGTTCTTGCTCTGAACATTGCAGTCCTTCTCTAGTAGC
The DNA here is from genome assembly GCA_013400935.1 of Turnix velox. Taxonomy (NCBI): domain Eukaryota; kingdom Metazoa; phylum Chordata; class Aves; order Charadriiformes; family Turnicidae; genus Turnix; species Turnix velox. Next base: position 112,935 of record VZTY01031028.1, read on the forward strand.
TTTCACCTGCCTCAGGGAGCTTCCAGGATCAAGAGATAAGAAGGCTTAGGGCTGTCAGTGTCCCTGGCAGCATCCCCAGGGACACATTCTTGCAGATTTCAGATTGCCAACAAACATGTTCAATGCCACTATCAAGACACTGCTACTTAACACAGCAGCAAGCAGACCCCATCCCTTATTCCTACAGTGTAAACAAGAGAAAGCAATCACATTTTGAAATATGATAGAAGGGGGTAGAGAACTTCCTGAGAGTTCAAAATCAAGGACAAGAAATGAAGAGAGAAAATGAAAACCTCTCCAACCCTTCTCATAAAATAAATATCAGCTTGAAACAGAACAATGCAAAAAATGTTAAATGCCAGCCTCCTTGGCTTCACCTAAATCAGCTTCACCACAGGCTGGGATGAGGACTAGAAGGGCATCACATTCTTTTTCAATTGTCCAGGTTATCCTGCAGGGCATCTGGCACTCAATATCCCTGAAGCTGAAGATACTCCCCCTTTCAAACAGGTCAAAAGAGCTGAGCAAAACCAAGCAGCCAGAGAGCAAAACAATTCACAGTCAAAATATCTACTTCTTGGTAGTTTTGGCTTGTCTGTTGTGGCTCAGATAAGGTTTTCTGTTACCACCTGTGCAGCTGGAATCAAAGCAGCCTGGACTTTGGTCTCTCCCAGGTGTCTGGAACAAGCTGATGAGGGACAGCACTGAGAAGAGAAGCAGATCAAGGAAAGACACCTCACAAAGTGCCAGCATTCTCCTGCTTGTCTCTTCTATAAGCCTGCTCATGCCAAGCTGATGCAAAAGCAATGGCACTACAGGGAACAGAAAAATATAGCTGCTTTCCTACAGTCACAGTGCCTCCTGCTTACAAAATCTCAGCTTGGCATTGTGAGAACAGCTTGGTGGTTTATAGTCATGCAACATGTTCTGTAGAAAATTAAAATTAAAACACAAACAGATATAAAGTATGGACAACTTCTTAATCCTATTCCTCTACATCTTTTCCTAAGCCTTTCCTCTTGCATCATTATGTCAGGAAACTGCATTTTGAGGTAAAGGAAGGATAGAGAATGCTGGAAGGAACTCTATGAGACACAGATTAAGTGCTCACAATAGTGTGTGAAAATCTCAGCAGGTTAATTTAGACAGAGCAGCCATACTCAGATTTAGTACACTAAGTAGCTTTCTTTTCCAATTTGTCTTGAATCCAAAAGGTCAGATGACAGTCATCTAAACCCTGGATAAGAAATATTTTTTTAGTTAAAATATACTTTCACCATGATTAGTTTACAAGTGCTGCATGCATGCTGTATAGATCAGATGACAATCAGTCACCTCATGGTTCACAGCAAACTGGAGTCTTGTTGGAAGTCAGACTGGGAAACTGGTGCTTGGGTGAAGCAGAATTACAGGGTTTTTTGTTTCTTCTCACCAATGCAGCTAGCACAGCTCTCCCAAGTTCTCCATTGTGAAAATTAATTAAACACATTTTTGGAGCTGAGAAATGAAAGGGGAAAAGGTTTGTGGACTCTCACAAGCTCTGCAAGGCCTCCTGCTTCACTGCCTGCAGCAGTTGACTCCCCTCCTACTTCTGCTCATTAGCACCAACACTGGCATTTAAAAAAATTGTTTTCCTCTCTCTAATCTCTGATCTCATTTATCTTGGGACTGAAGTTCTAACACAGAATTTATCACATCAGAAGCCTTATTTCCCTGGCAACACACCGATATAGCTACAAATATAAAGCAGGAGACAATAAGCTATGACTGGAAAAGAGAAGTGTATTTAAAGAGAAGCATTGCCCTGCATAAAGATTTCTCATCTGACACACAATCACTCCAGCTCTAAAAAACATTCTCAGAAGGAATTTACTCCCTCTGCTTTATTTTCCTATACTTAGAAAGCAGCAGATGCAGCACAATTTGGGAACTGGCAGCCTGAAACACTTTTCTTTAGGAATCCTCTGGACAGTCCACAAAGGGAGTCCTCCTCCTCATCAAGGCTTGGGGTAAAATGCTAGCAGTACCTAGAAGCATTTGTCAGTGAACAGGAAAGTGTAACATCCCTTCTTCATCCACCTTCTCCACTTCCCCATCTGTCACTGGATCCATTTCTTGATCAGGGCATGGGTGATAATAAATGGATTTGCCATGTAGATACAGTCAATTCAAATGGAAAAATGCACAAGAACCAAGACTGCAGGAGTTTCTTCTCTGGAGTTCTACAAAAATAATTCAGTTGTAATTGGGGGAACTGGGACTCATGGCACAAATTCTTTCCTACCAGGCAGATGAATCTATGATTTGTATTCTCTGGTTTTAAATGAGATTCTCGCCTAAATTCGGTGGATTTGATTGATACTGCACATGAGGCCACTCAGTGAAATGATACAGTGTAGATCAAAGCATGAAAGATAATTTTCCCTGAAATGTATGTTGCTAAGGATAAGTTATGACTCTTTGTTTCACAGTTTATGGAACACAATTTCATTTAAAGCCTAAATCTGTCATTTCAGCATTGTTTATCAAAATGCATCCAACAATCTCTTCCCTCATAAGAACAGGGTCAAGTCAAAGGTAGAAAAGTCAAGCTAGTATGAAGACATTATTTCAAATACGTAACCATAATATAAGCTCATGGAGAAGAGCTTTTGATTTACATAAATATTATCTGTATATGATACATTTGATGCAAGCAAAGGTAATTCAGATGCAAGTTAAATATCCAGAGTGGCAGAAGTTGCTATAAAATTTATGACAGAGACTACATGATATATGCCCAAAATGCTGTGAACTGCCTTCACCTGCTTGAATATCTACATTTCATAACTTTGTTTCATTCAAGCAGGTGAAAGATATTCACAGCAATTATAAATTTTAATCTTCTGTCTTCATTACTTGGTTTTTTGCCTCACTTGCATTTTGGAAGTAGAATTTTCCTCAAAATAATTTCACTGACAAATTACTATGGGTAACATAATTAAAGCCACTTAATTTTTTTTTTCCCCGTCAATACAGCAATATGAGGGTGGTTGGTTCAAAGCAACCTCATAACCATGCCTGTCACTTCCTCCCCATAAAGACACATCACCACTTCTAGTTAATATTTACAAACTTAATAGACTAGATTGAATTTGGCAGAGATTTGAGAAAGAGGAGCAGAACAGTCATAAGAAAATATGTGGGAGAAGAATATGAGACAAAACAAACTCCAAACAATCCTATGCTTGTATTTTAAGCTTATTTCTGAAGACCTTTCCCTGTAAACTTAATTACAGACTCTTTACCAGAGAGCAGTAAGCTGTTATGTGAGTCACCTCACTCCTGATATCTCCAAACTGGAAGTCACATGCCAAAACCTGTCCTCTGCCTATATTCAGAGGACCTCGGATCTTTTAGAATTACTTTTGTACTCAGCCTGGAGCTGTTCCATTGGAGCATACAGGTCACAGGTTAAAATTGAAAACAGTCACTCACGGTTTGCTCTTTCCTAAAAGCAAAGCACCTAATCACAAGGGATACCTGTACAATTCAGTGTGTTCCAGTTGATTCCATGGCTGTTTGATTTGCTTTGCCTTTGTATCTGACAATCATATCCATAGTGGTATGACAATATATGATATCAAAACATATATTACAGCAACACATTAATGATAACACAATATTATCAAAGATGTGGTGATACATGATCTCCTAACCCTATTCTGTCAAACCTACAAAAAGTAAAAATCCCTTATAGATCAGCCAACTCCAATACAGAGAAGAGTGAAGGGAGCAAGAACTGATTCTCTCCATGGGTAAATTCATACTTTCACTACATCCATCTACACTTGTATATTCAGTTAAACATTTTCTCAGGTCTTCAAAGTCAAGAGCTGAACATTGAAGATGTCACTAAGCAATTATATTACCAAATAAAAGTAACATTCAGCATCAAGTAGGACAAAGGACAGATGCTGTAAGAAGTGCAAAGCAGTTCAGTGCTCTCATATTGTTAAGGCTTACAGAAATACAAGGAGCACACAATACACTCTTGAAACCTATTGTCTAGCTGCCAGCCTTGTGGAAAACAGCAAGCAAATTTTGTAAGACTAATCCAGGTCATTCCCTCTCCTTACTGTGCAGTCTTCTTCAGACTGCATATATGTGAGATCTGGAGAAGGAGAAAGCCAGGTGGTGCTCCTTTTCCCAAACACAGCTGTCCCATGTGCACCATCACCTCCACCACAGTTTCCATTCCTCCTAAATACTGTTCAGAGAAGTTCCCATGATGAAGGAGGCATCTCAAAGCTTGTAGGCGAAGGCGCCTGAGGACACAGCACAAAGAGAAGCACTGACAGCTCCTTACCTCTTCCCAATGATGGAGGTGTGTTTTGGAAAAGCTTTGGCTAAGAAATTAGATGAGGCTTTTGTCCAGTCAATTATCAATGATTGCTATGTGCTTTCCCAGAAGAGCATCAGCACAGGGTACCCCTCACCCATGGGCATAAATGGCATTGTACAATCAGTGCAATCAGCTTCTGTCCTGCCTGCTTCCTACAACCCCAAGAGGAAACCCACAATGATGTATCTGGAAGGTCGCCTCATGAAAGGTGGCCAGGAAAATGCCCTGTGGAGAGCACTGAAGCATCCCTTGGCTTACCAGACTTTAGGGTGAAGGGGGAGAGAGAGGAATCCATTTTTTAACTCTCTACAGAGCCTTGAGAGATAACAATACTACTTTTTCTATAAACTTACAGAAGAGGAAAAAAGAAGACAATTTTAGATTCACTCAAATATGGTGATTAGTATATTTGCAAACAGACTTTCCTCTACAGGGCAGCCTGCAGGGAAGTCAGCAAGCCAAAGCATTTAGGTGAGAGATAGCAAAAATTTTATTTTTTTCAATCATAGCTGCTTTAGAAATAAATTCACGTTATTACTAAGCATAAAACCTTGAAACAAGCTATAAAAGCAGGGCTTCTGCCCTGCTGCACACTGGAAGAGAAACAGGGTTACTTATTATCTGGTGAGAAATGCCCATAGAAAATCTAAGGTAGGTTTTGTCAATAATACACTGCCTTATCTGTCAGCAAAAGATTGAAGTAGTCAATTTTAAATTTCTACCTAATACGGTTTGTCAAATTCATAACCATCTGAAGAATTTAGATCTTAATAGCAATACATAATTTAATTAAAATTAAAAGCAAAATAACATGGATGCACAGATTTTCACTCTTCTACATTAAGTCTAATGATGAAAGCATCAAACTTTTTTTTTCTATGGACAGAAAATGAAAAGGCGGCCATATTTCCATATTTATTATTGGTGTGGGCCCACATCTGTGTAAAGCTTGAAGTGCTGGGCAATATTTGACACAGTCCTTCATGATTTCAGTAAATACTTGGATGTTTTATGTGCATCTTCTCACCTACACATGCAACCTTACCATAACTCCAGTTTACCTATTTAGAGGTAACATGCTACTTTGATTTTAATTTTTTTTTATTTTAACCTCAAGATATTTCTACTTCTTGCTCTTGAAGTAAATGAGTTTGTCCTTTCTCCATTCCCACCAAATACATAAAGTTTTTGGAAAAGCACTTTTTTATATCTAGAAAACCATCTTGAGTGCTCATGTTTCCTGACCTTTTCAGATCTCAAATGAATCATGCCTACTGAAGTGACCACTCCAGAGTGGTAAGAAGACAAAATAACAAACGTTTATTAATCTTCAACATATGCCAGAGGTTTAGGTCCAAACTACCTTGCACAAATGCCAATATTAGCATTCAGCTGGAAATTTCACATGCATTTGGTCTGAAATACCTGCTCTTATTTTATATATTACACTATACATAAGTACATCTGCATGGCAAGTATCTATTTATGAAGTCTATTATTATCTCTCACATGGCATTCTGTGCTAAAAGGTATTCAAATAATGCCAATTACTTTTTCTTCTTAAAACATCAGGCTGTACTTCCCAACATGAGCATCTACATCACACCTGACAATACGTGGGAGTCACTCCTGGGAAACCCAGTGATCTAATTGAAACAAGCAGGCTGCCTTGGAAAGCATTTATTATTCATCATCACTCCATTAATATTGCATGGCACAGAAGTGACTGTATTGAAAAGGTTACTGTCATATGAGTAAGGAACCTCTTTGTCAGTACAGGAAGGTCAACATCACAGACTAGGACAAATGGAGCTAGTCAGTCATTCGTATACACCATGAGGAAATATGACAGAGTTGGAGACAGAGCCACCACTATAGCTTTACTTTGAATTATTCAAGAATCCTTTTGTTCTTGTCCATGGAACCTGACAGTCTGCGTATTTTTTCATTGCCCAGATAAAACCATGGGAAGTGTTCTACTGATAAAAATACAGGATACAAACTAGAGCTGCATTTGCTTAACTGCCCACAATAGATCATCCTGACATGCTTTTCCACTTAAGCAACAACATGGAGAAAAAAGCAAGTAGTGTTTTTGCTTCAAAGTGTGTATCAGACAAACGTTTCTATTTCAAGCTATAAGAGGAGACATGACACAAGGAATTCAATCCTGCTCACCTGAAACCTTCAGAACAGGGAAATAAAAGTTAAGCCAGCAAAAAAAAAAAAAAAATCCTCTTTGTTCTAAACTCTTGCAAAAGGAAACAAAAATGCCATCTTCTCCATCTCCTCTCCTCGATAGTAGAGGGAAATATAGAAGGGAAATAAAAATCATGACATGGGTTGTGGCTTTTGAATGCTGCCTTTTTAGAAGTTTCCTTTTTTTGGGAGGGGTGTGGTCAGGAGGGGAGTGATGAAGACAGATAAAGTTATTCTGTTTAAATGAGTGTTTTCTTGTTTAAGGGCACAGAGATGCACATCATAAAAAACTTGTGGCAGAAATGAATGGGGAAGGTAGCCATAGAGGAGAGCCCTTTCCTCCCTGATGACCCTTCCATCAGAATCATCCCCACTGTGGTTTGAGGTCATGCAGTGAGCTGTACTTCCCCCTCCACCCAAAGCACCAGATAGGTCCAAATGACAGATTTTTTTCTCTCCCAACAAGGCAAGTTATAGGCTGTCAGAACATGTCCTAGAAAGCCCACTTTCACTTCCAAATCCAGGAATACAGCAGGATCAAGCTTGAAATAACTTGGTAGGGGAAGGACTGAGTATAGAAGATTCAGCATGAGATGATCCCTCTCTCTCCTGCCCCTCCACCCTGTATTTCCTGCAGCTACTCTCATGGGAGCAGACAGCACCATCTGTACAAACTGTGCAAGGCAGTTGCAAGCTGGGAATTGACTGATCTCACCCTTGCCAAATTTTTGAAATGAGTGTTGTCAGCGGTGCATTCACTTTAATTAATTCCCAAGAAAGACCACTTTCTGTAGATTAACATTCTGTGAAAGCAGGGAGTGGAAGAAGGGGAAGACTAACATCTTTGAAATGGATAATAATACTTAATCAATTAACTTTCTGATAATTAATTAAAATGTTAGCAGTTCTCTAATTGAAAAGTGTTGAATGTATTCCCCAGAACCTTCCATTACTTCTTCTATTACATTAATCATTAGAAGACACCTATTACAGATTATCCCTTTCAAACACAATCTTCCTGAGAGAGAGTCAGGAATGCTGGCAAGGTTAAATGCCCAGCTAAATTCCAATGAGAACAGGCAACCAGAGGGTGTAGTGCTAAGATCTAGAAAATGTCAGGCTATGAGGAAGATAAATGATGGCTTTCCAAATCTAAGGCAAAACACGTGAAGTGTAGTACACAAGTCAATACTTCCCTATGAATAATGTATGTAGCTTTTCAGGTGGTCCACATACCCACCTATTAGCTCTCTCTGGTACCCTAAAAGAATTCAGTTAAGCAAACAAGCTTAACTGAAGGTTAGATAGGATCTACCTAAGGAAATACAGAGGAGTAAAGTTTTTCCTTCTGTAGGTCATACATTCCATAACATTGCAGTTTTCTCCTTCATTTGTTTTGCAGGTTACAAAGGTTTTGCTGCATATTAGTAATAGTAGTAGTATTAAATATAAGGCTCTCACTAAATATCAGTTACTTCTGTTCCTTTTCCAGACACACAAAATTCATCACAATGAGCTCAATCACCATAATGGTGGACAAGTATTTTTCACTTAGGTGGTGCTGCACAGGAGCTGCCTGTGGGCTGCCTCTTGGAGATCAGGGAGAGAAAAGGTTGCTTTGAAGGGGGCTCCATCGTATCTCAGAGTCTACTTACATCATAGATAAATATTTATATTGGCCTCATTGCTTTGTCTAATAAATGCAAATTATCACATCCAGATAGTATCATAGCTATCTGCTCTGTCTGGTTTCTCTCTCCATGATATAGGATAGTTGTTGCAGAGAAGAGATATCTTCAGTGGGAGGGGTGCTTACAATAACAGAGCATTCACATTTAAACATGTAGCAAGTATGGCATGGAAGAGAAGGATCTGGGGGACCGGAAACCTGGATGAACAAGACCTTCATGAAAAGAAAAAATGATCAGACAGGCATCGAGTATGACTAGCCTTTATAAACAGCTCTGCAAGAGAACCTTTAAGTAACAGATTGTTGTGATTATGTAGTAAATAGTCATAGATGGTAACAGAGAGTAAAAAGCTCTGTCTATTAAATAGATAGTCTTCCATATAAAGACTTGGTGAACTGGCCAGAGAGCCAACAATAACCTGTGAGAGTTGAAGGGAAATCTGATATCTCATGATGTAACAAGTCAGCCCAATACAAACAATATTACCTTGGTATGTTGTTTTTCAAAAAAATCTGTATTTTTCTTTAAGCTTGTATGGAATATCCCTAATAATTTACGCAATCATGCTTTCAAAAGTGATGGTGCACTGCTTTAAACTTTATGCCTTTATTTCTTGCATCATAACCTAATATCTAACCAGTCATTTATAAACAAAAATCCACAGTAATTTGTTTCCTTTTCTGAACTTTTCTCAAAATAGGTCTCACAGCTGTGAGCAATGTGTTTGCTCAGCAATAGTTTCATGTAGAAACCTTTTGAACAAACTTTTCAACTGTGATTATGATGATACATTAGTGTCTTCAATCGCTAGTTGAGTTTATGGTCCTTGCACATGGTACATAATTTACAGCTTGTCTTATACATACAAAGAATTCATTAAAACTGCCAACACTTGCCCATGGGACAGACTTCTTTATGGCTTAATATGGTTGTAATAAAATTTCATTTAGGAGAAAGTAATAAAAAAACCTAGGAAAGTAGAATAATGAGATAATTATGCTCTAAAACAAGATGTGCCTTCTTTATGCTACCATTTCAAGCAGTTGAAACAATTTATTGTTGTGGTGACTCAACAGCACCACTATAGTTAAATGGTCAGTTGCTGCTTCAGTTGTAAACCTCACTTTTCAAGTCTTTCCTGTAATTCCACAGTTCTACTTTGTATTAATCTGCTTCTTGGAGTTGCAAGTTATCAGGAAAAATGCACTTCTCCACATCTAAAATGGCTAAAATCCATTTTTAAGATGAGGACATATTCTTAGCAGATGGAGGAAGATAATGTTTTTGACCAGGAACACGGGTGAACAGCAAGACAAAAACACTCCAGAAGTGTGTTTTTTTCATAGTCTTTTCCAAGCTTTCCTCAATGTCTCTGGCATTGCAGGAATACAGAACAGAAAAGATCCTTAGGCAGGTTAAAGTAAAGCTCATGGTGCTAGAAGGTGGAAAAAAAACCCAAAACAAAAAAACCCCACACCAGCCCTGTCATATAAGTACAGGAAAAATACAGTATCATATATTTTACAGTTTATGCCAGATGGTCATACCTTATTTTATATGTACTAAAATTTTTACTCACTAGAAGTCTGAGACATAAGGAAAAGAGTATCAAGAGCAATTTCTTAAGTAAAATGGGACACGTAAGGAGGATAAAAGGATTAAAACACCCAAAAATACTTCAGCTCTACATCACTAATAGTATTCCAAGCAATTTTATCTCATATAAATGAGTAATAAACAAGGTTTTTCAAGAGCAAATTAGAAATGGCATTCTGTAACACATTGTAGGCATGCAATAGCACGTGCATTCAAGTGGAACATTTGATAAGTTCCAGGTTTTTGAGATGAGCATTACAGAAACACATGCTGTCTTTTCTCATTCCTGCAATTGTTCCTTGCTCCTCCAGAAGCCATTTGAGCTTCAAAGTTAATTATGGGATGCCTCAGCATCATTTCTCTCTTCCTTCTTCTCTTGCTTGGGCAGAAGGAGCCAAGTCCCAGGCCAGCTGCAGCTTGTTGACATCATGAGAGCAAAATCTGTGTTGCCCTAATGGAGTTAAATTTGGCCAGGGACTTATCAAGAGCAGCAAGAAAAGCTTCTGCTCGATAGGAACCTTATAGCACCCCTCCAATACTTAAAAGGGGCCATCCTGAGAGATGAGGAGGGACATTTTATCAAGGAGTGTAGTAGTAGTATAAGGAGTAACAGTTTCAACTGACAGAAAGGAGATTTAGATGAGGTATTAGGGAAACATTCTTTCCTGTGAGAGTAGTGAGACAGTGACCCAGGTCCCCCAGAGAAGCTGCCTCATCCCTAGAGGTGTTAAAGGCCAGGTTGGATGGAGCTTTGAGCAGCCTCGTTTGGTGGTTGCCCTGCTCAAGGTGATCTTTGAGTTCCCTTCCAACCCAGCTATTGTATGACGCACTGATGAAAAGCCCCTTGCTCTTTGTTGGGAGGAAGGTGCTGGTAACTGCAGCAGTGCTGAGTACTGGTAGTCATCAATGGCCAGTCACTGACGGAGCTGTACATCTGAGAGGAAGAAGAAATCTAAGAGTCTGAGAGAGAAACCATTTCCTGTGATCAAGCAACAAAGTGGAAGTTTTGGGTCATGATTCAGTTTTAGTAAAATAATATCAAATTATTTTCTATAATCATGTGTATTCTTTTGTGTCTGGCAATTAAAAGTTAATTACCATTCAATGTTTGCAGTATTAATCAGAACGAATAAAATTATCTGACTGGAGACTTCATACAAAAAAGGAAAGACAATACAGGGTCATGTAAAAAAATCACCACTTTCTACCCCATGCAACAGCAAGACTGCAGACTAAACTTCCATTTTCATTCTGAAGCTTTCCAATTTACCACTTGCTCACATCAAACATAGATTAGTTTCTTTAATTGCCCTATATGAATTCATAGCTGAAATGTTTGACTTGCCCAGAACTAATTGTCTGTCAAGAAGATATTTTGCAGCAAAGCAGATAGCTTAATTGGATATTTAATTCAACTGCAGGCTTTGTTTCTTCATATTTCAAGCTTTATTCCTTAACATTTGCTAAATTATGTATTCTGAACACATCCTTAGATTGTCTGCCTTTAAGTGTTCTGTTCTCTGAAAATAAACATGTTTCATTATTAGCTTCTAGTTCCCTGTCATTCATGACAATATTTTTCCTATATTCAGAAAGGAAAAAAACCACAAAAAAAACCCCAAAACAAAACAAACCACTGCAAGCATGCATAATGCTTACCAGGTAGGTCCCTTCATGAAATAAAACAGATTATAATTCTCAAAATGCTAACTGGTTGGAGACAGCACAGTTAATCTTGAAATATTTAATTTGTCTGCAGAGAAATGTCCCTGAAACTGAAGGGAGATGCATCATCTGAGTTGTAGCACAGATCTGTAGAGGTTAACTTCAACTAACAGAAGAGAAAAAGGCCAAAAATCATCTACTGCTCATGATTACAAACTCTGACACAACTGTAAATTAATCTCCATGAGCTTCATGTTAGAGCTTAGTGAGTGCATTGGCTCTGCCACTTCCTCACCATGGTTGCCCTACAGATAATTCTCTACAGAACCTTCACACACACGACCCCAACAAGAAGTCAAGCCCAAGCAAAAGTAGTGAAAGTAGTTATTTAATCCCTTCTCTCCCCCTTCCCTCTGGAGCTTTCACCAGGAAAAGACAAAAGGTATAGACAGTGCAATTTCCCAGCAGATTATCAGCCCAACATAGTCCACACCACATATTAATATCATAAATTGCCAATCTTAGTTTCAATGGTCCATCTCATATTCAAGGGAGGAATCTCTAAAATGTCCTTGTTTTCACCAGTCTTTGCCCTTGTCAGATCCTTAGCATTCTCCTACTGAAGTTCTTAATATTTTTGTGTAATGATCAGAGTATGAGAGAAAAAAAGAATATATATACAAAATTTGTCTCCCATAGCATATGGCAAATTGGATAAAGAGTGCAGTAAAGTGAATAAATTACATGTACAGGGACACTTCTGATTTTATTATCAACTTTGTCTCTAGGCATCTGTTGTTCTCTTTGCAGCTCTATGACTTTTGCAGATAACCACCCCCACATACACCAATTAGTGGAGTGTATGTGGTCTCCATTGTGTAACAAATTAGACATTTGCTAATAATTTTTCAACATCACTTATATAGACACTATTGATTTTCAAATGCATCTAAATACATGGCAATCAGAACTTGTTTGTAAAAAGCTTTTTAATTGCTTAAGATTAAAATAATGGCATTGAGTCCAATTAGAATCAGCAAACCCATTTCCATAGTTCTTACAATACCCTTAAGAAAGGGATGCTTCTTATGTCCCAGGTAAAACCAAACAAAGCTTTTCTGAATGACATCTTAACATTAGATATTTGTTCTAGGTTTATAGTCAGAACATCGTTAAATTTTATCTAGGGAAGATCTACCTGAAATCCATCTAGGATTTTAAAGCAGTTTGCTGTGCTGACTTTTTTAATCTTTATCCTTACTGTTACCAATGACAGGATAACCTTTAGGACTATTATATAATTTCTCTTAAACAATAACTAGTTCAGTTCTTTTTGCTTCATTTCAAGACAGAACTTGGCCTTGATGAACAAGCTGATTGCAATACTATTTCTAATCTTTTCATCAGGACTTGGAATATAGATTTCAAAGAACAGAAATCAGGGCAGACTGAAACAAGTATGACCATAGAGCAGGATGCACAGGATGAACTGACCATTCAGCTTCAGGATGAAAGCAATTTTCATTCACCTGTTAAGCTATGTTGTGTGATGCTTTGACAAAAAGGATGCACTGCACGTAATACATCTCTGAAAACACTCATATAGTTAGAACAAGAGTAATAATGCTCCTATCAGTTCAAAAGGATCTGATTCAGGGAACCACAATTTTTTGACTAAATTATGATCAAAATGAGTAACAAATACCTACTGAAATCAAGACAGAACACTAAAGTAGATGGTGAATGATATTTTTCATATATATATACACACACAGAGGGAGAGCTGAGATGTTGGCTTTCAAAACAGTTAATGAATAATTAATAGTGCACTTGATTAAACAAATTCACTTATTTTCATAATTTTCATACTGTCAAACCCTTTGCACCTACATCAGAAAAGAGGACAGGAGAAGGGAAATAAAACGGCGATTTGTTTGAAATCCAGCTACATTAATATTCAACATCATTCATTTTAAAGCAGCTGTTTGCAAATTAAACAGTGTGTGCCATTTTGCATATCAATGATATTAAAATATGAACAACATCAAATTTCAATTACAAGCACATGAAACCAAAATCATCTCTCAAACAGAAATAGGATAGATGAACAAAAATGCTTTAAATACTTAGTGTAGGACTTGATAGAACTTTAGGCATTCCCTTTGATCAAAGTAAATTAATCTTTTGTCTCACTGGATAACATGAAGAATGTATTTGGTTTTCCTAGATGGACTTGATTCTCTTCTATGTTACATCACTTTCATGTCAAATGAAAGGAACCAAACAAATAGAAAATGTGCACAGCACCCTGGAAAATGCTCTCAATCATATTCCTCCACATAGCTTTTATCCTACATTCTTTATTAAAAAAAAATAGATCCCCTGAAAATATTTATAACACTTATTTCTGTAAAATCCTAACATGCTGGATATCTCTCTAGGCAGACACACAGAAATAAGTATTCCCAGTTACATGGGAAATTAACTTTTGCATTTCCTTTAACGTACATAATTAAATGTGGGTAGAAGAAAAGTGTGATTCTTACTCTTGGTGGCTATTCATAATGTAGAAATATTAGTGCTAATATTCCTTATGACCTTAGAGGAAACTTGTTTACAACAATCTCTGCACAGAAGCTGAGAGCAGAAACTCTCTCCTCAGTAGCTCAATTTGATGTATGATCAATGTAAATCCGTAGCAGCCAAGAAAAACCCTCGACGACAGCATCAGTCCTTTCTCTTCCCAAATTTCCCCCAGGACATATAACAGGCCTCAGTGATCAGGCTGTTCTTTTGTCCATCCTCTTCTGCTCATGTTCACTGCTCCTGATTGTGTCATGCAAACCATACCATTACTGAAGTGAATGAAAATTTAGTAATTCAAGTAGCACACCATAACACAGGAAGAAACCTGGTCCTTGGCTTTCCTGTTTTGTCCATTTTTCCCTGCCTCAGATCACGATACAAGGAGACCAGACAGAGTAATATTCTATTCCAGTGTGTCACATGTCAATTAAAGGATACTTCATGTGACTGATAAAGTTTATACACTTGAGGAGCCATAGAACATATGCACAAACAGCATCAGGTAGTACAAGGGCTACAAATGAATCTAAAGAACAGGAAGCTCTGGACAAAGCTTTCAGTTCAGTGCCTAAAATATTTACAGAAGAGTGTAGCCTGAAATACAAGCTCTGTTGATAAAAGGCAAGAGAAATGTCAGTGTCTTTTTGGCACAAAGATGAATCTGTGGCAGGCGTGTGTTTCTACATACGAGCAGCTTTCAAAGGGCTTGGTGTGACCAAAGATATTGTAATCGGAATTTTCACCTGATGCATGGAAGACTTGATCACACAGCACTTATAGATCAGAAGCACCAGGCCAGAGGAATGCTAGGAGATAGATCAGAGGGTGATAAAAATTGCTGGTAGGAGGGAGAAGTGTTTCTGGATGTCACAATAAAGGACTCTGCTGCAAACACTCAATGAAGCCATCCACAGAGGCCAGTGAACTGGAGCAAACTGATGAGTCAGAAGAGCAAGGGGGCATGTCAGCAAAGATCTTTTCTACGGAGCCCAAACACCCAGCAGAGAAGGCTAAGGGATCAAAGATGCAATTAAAAGTCTGCAGACAGGAATGGAAATATTGACCAGGAAAGCTACAGACCTTCAAATGCAGAGACAGCAGGTAACTTCACAGAGAGAGGGAGAAGCATTAAGGTCAACCTAGGCAGGATTTCAATCAAGAGGAGCAAGCTAACCCCTGGTCAGAGGCTCAGAGGGCATGAAAATTAATCTCTGAATGCTGCAGAAGAGCTAGCCTACTGAAAGAGGAAAAATCTGCTTTAAAGTGGACAATAGACTAGGTGGTACTGTAGTTGCCTAAGCCTGGCTAAGTGCTTTTATTAGATAAATACATGAAGTAATAAACAGCAATCAGTTAATGACAAAAATTTAAAGAGAGCAGTCAGGACAGGTTTTTTGACTCAGCAGGTTTTGTTAAAGTAACTGTTCCATAACGCTATTTAGACCTTTTTCAGCAATGCATGTAACAGTATCTACCAGTGTCCTGGGCTTCTTCCTCTGTGGTGCCTCATTCATTGATACAAATGTGTTTTCCTCTCTTTCTAATATGAATTCACATGACTCATGTTTCATCTCCCTTCCTGCTCTCAGTTACAAACACTGTGTATCTCTGCAATAATTTCCAGGGCTCTTTAACACTCAGGATATTATCCCCAGGAATGCTTTCTCATCAAGTGACTTTTCAATCTACATTTTCATGCACTGAGTGGATTCAACTCCTACATTTTTTACTTAAGGCACATTCTGAAACCTCCAGATCATTTTAAATATATCTTTCCCAAACTCCCCTATTTGCAGACACTACTTTAAGTTGCCAGGACTGCCTGCAACAAAGCAGTATTTGCCTCTAGGTTCCTCAAAGCCCTGCTCATTTTCGGCAGGGAGTCCCATTTGTTTCCGTGCTGCAGTACCACACTTCTGTTGACTGTCCCTTCCCCTGGATTTCTTTTCCTCCCAGGGCATGCATTTCATTCAGTACCTGTCACAGCTTATGGAAGAACTTAAATCACACTGAACTGGACCAGAATGTTACTTTACTTGGCATTCTCCTAACTCATGTGTCATACTTGAACAATACTAGAGAGCTCTTTTTTGTTTTTACTTTGCAATCACCAATTAAAACATGGAGCATCAGATATAAGAACATGCCTCACAGAACCTCAGATCAAGTAAATGGTATCCTATTTGCATCTACCTTTGAGATTAGCCAGTTTGCCTATTCCTAATCTATATGCTTAAGAATCAAAACACTGGGGACTTAACTAAATCCAGAGTCTTTAAAGAGTTTAGGAGAGTTAAATTAATGCAATTACATCCAAACTTTTGATCTCAGGAGAAAGCTCTAGGTTTGCCTATGGTTGTTTTTGCCAAAGTCACATAGACGGACTTTAATTAAATTTTTCTTCTTATATTTCCCCAAGAGCTTTTAGCTTTCATTCATACTTATTAAAACTTAACAAATTCCAAAAATTCTGCTTACAATTGTTCTTTTCCTAGTAACATAAAACACTGTTTTCACCACCACCACTCAAGAACTTTCCCCTCCTGCTTCTGTTTTCCCTTTGATATTTTTTAATAATGCTTTTTAATTTATTACTTTTTATTTCCTCTTTCTCTCACAGGTCTTTCAATTTACAATTGCTCATTTCACTTGACCACTCAGTAAGGAAGGTGTTCTAGTCAATGCTATCTCATCCACCCTGACTAGAATTGCATTTTCATTTTACAGCAAACCTCTCTTCAGGAAGTTACAATTCTAAGCTTTTCTTATAATTCCTAAAGCCTTCACAAATGCAGTATTCTCTATAAAAAATTGTTCCTATTTTACCTGTCAGTCTCTGGATGCTTCACACTTTAGAATCACTAGTCTTAGATCTTGAAGTAGAACACATCACACATACTGCACCCATTATATTTATAGCACATGTAGTGATAATTTTCACAAATGGTCTTACAGGAACAAAGCGTTACTTTTAAGTGTCTTTATTCAAAAGTTCCCTTGGCTGGTAGACTTGCCAAAGAGAAGAGACAGCATAAGCAATTGAGCTCTACCACCCAGCTACCACTTCCTCCCCTTTGGCCCTGCAAGCACAGAATAGCACTCAAGGTGAGAAATATTTATAGTGGTGAAATGGCAAGACAACAACAGTTCCACCACCTACAGTTTCTCTTTTACATAAAACACACCTTGTGATTTAGAAAGCACGACCTGCCTACACACCACAGATCCATCAGGGGAAGGCAGGAAATCAGCTAGAGAAACACTTGGGTCTTCAAATATGGCTGCATTAACTCAATTTTCACATCATGCAGCAGGAGATCAAAGGAGATTCTTACAAATTACTGAGTGAAATATTCTGAATTACAAACAGCAGCATAAAAGTAGATTAATACCCTCGTTTAACAGAAAACAGTACCCCTTAATAGGCATAATTTTGAAGTCTGAATAAAGGTAAATTTGATGCTCCAAGGTGCATTTAAGCAAGCAGTAGCTCTCATCACTTCTAGAGCGTACAATTCTTAAATTCAAACATTTTCAGTGATGCTGACTTTGCAGACCTGATTTGCCCATCAGCCATGTTTATTGTTATCTATTATTACTTCATCTTAGATTAGTCAGTTGTACTCTTTAAAAGCTTGATATAATCCAAAGTTTTAAAGATACGTATCTAAACAGCCCAGTGAATTGAACAATCGAGAAAGACCCCCCCAAAAAAAAAATCCACTGAACAGTAACAAAATGTGACACTACTACATTCAACTGTATGCAATGTTACCAGATAGTGGAAAAAAAATAACAAGGCAGATCTATCTAAATCTACTGCAAAAGTAACCAAGTAATGTTCTTTTTCCAACTTCAGTTGTCAAGCCTGCAGTACCATTCAGCAGAGAACTGTGCAACACATTACATCGACAGCACCAGAACAGCAGCACCTGGTGACAACTGCTGCACATTGCCCAGTCCAGCATTTGCATCTAATCCTGTGCAGATCTGCATGAATAATTGACATATTGGGTTCACTCAGCTCATGTAAAATATAAAATATCACAGTGAATTAAATAGAAAAATTTAAATTCCTTTTAGGCCAATCTCCAGATTTATTCTGAAGCATTTTTGCAGACTACAGTTTTAAGAATATCTTAATTGCAAAGGCTTATTTCAAAGTTCTTGCAATCAAAAATTATCCTGACGCTCTTGGAATATTGCATTTAAACTTTGGTTGTATTTTTCAGATAAGCAATTTGTCTCCTCAGAAATTCATTCTTCGTAAGGCTTCTGCTCCAGGAAATTTCCCTGTTCCTAAACTCACAATAAATCTGCTTGATTCCTTACTTTGAAGGTTTCAGTACATAGAAAATGGGAAATTTCTGTTCTTTGATTCTTGCAATTGAACTCTTTTTTTTAAAGTGAATTGTAAGATTCTGTATTTCTAGTGAAGTCTAGTTTACAGAGAAGCCCATTGGAAAAGTGTACCCAAGCTAAGTTTTCCAGTCTTTCAGTGAATCAGTTAAAACATGGACACTCAGACTGGTGGAAGCACCAGACATCAGAACACTGGAACCTCATTTCTCTCCCTGAGCATGTGCCCTACCATCTACAGGATGCCCTACTGTCTAGGGACATCTACAGGAAGAAGCAATAGAACCCTTCTGAATCACCATCCTGGAGAAACCCGCAACAAGCACGAAGATTCTTACTCTTCACATAATTCCACAAAATAAAATAAAATAAAGCTGGATCAACACTACAACAGACTGTTTAGAGTGCAATGAAAAACACTTAAAGTCATACAGGGCCCTCAATAAAACCGTACCTATGTACCTGTATTACAAAGCTCCCAGTTACTGCACAACTTCATGTAATCCCACACAAATGTGTTCATGTGCACCAGTATCCACTTTCACTCTAAGCAGTTTAAACACTGGATACACACATTTTCTGAATAAGGTGTCAAAAAAGTGTTTAGGGATGAGTTAGCTACTACACAGGAAAAACACCTGTTCACCTTCCATGAAAAATTAATTATCCAGTGGCAAAAGGACAGTTCTAATGCCATAAACAGAAAATACACATTTTTAAATATGGGAAGGAAGTAAGAAAGTTCACTACTTTAGGTCACCAGCTGTATTTCAGGGATAAGCCCTAAAAATGTCTCGCTCTGCAGTTTCAGGAATTGACGTATCAAAACTGCCTGTCAAGTGATCTTCATACTTCCTTTAGATCTTAAGTGTGTATCTACTTATAAATAAATTATAACACGTATAAACTTAGGAGATGTGGGTCATTACACAGGAGTATAATTAAATCTCTCTGGATTCCTACAAGCTTCATGTAAGCCATGATAAAATCTTCTTCACTCAGATTAAAAATAAATTGTTGAGTAAATTAGATTTCCTGGTGTTTTATCTAATTAATCCACTTCTTAACTCAAATTGGTTGGCTTTTTTAATTACCAGCAAATCTCATCTATATGACAAGGGCTTTTTTCTGTTCATATCTTTTCTTCTAGGCATTATAAGCTTGGTAGGAGTTGGGATGCATAGCATTGTGAGGTGTTATTTTAAAAAGGACATTTGCTTATTTACTTCCACAGGCATATTAATGGAGACCAAGTCTTGGGTGATGCAGGTTAAGGAGAAAATTGTGTTGCATTCTTCTACTTTTATATCACACTACTTTGCATAACCGTAGCCAGAACATCTAATGTGCAAGAAGCAAACAAATGTTATTGCTCTGCAAAATTTGTTAGAACTCCCTAGGTTAAAGTTTCACATAAGTGTCTCTCAATTTCCTCAAAACAGTGTTATCAGGTTGTCATCTAAAGGCAATTCTTGAATCATTTTTTTTAAGTGATTTTTTTCTCTCCTCCTCCTCCCTCCCCAGCCTTGCTGAAACAGCAGACTTGAAAGCAACCTTAGCTTTCTGGATTTGAATGGTCCAAGGGGAAAATAACACTCAAGTCAGCAGGACACAAGTAAACAAGAGTTAACTGAGGAATCTAAAAACCCAGGTAGGTTTTACACAAATTTTAGATTACTTGAACCCTGCAGGAATTTCAGGCAAATTCAGATAATGCTGCCTGCATCCTACAACATTCTGGCACTTCTTACATTTTTTCATTTGTTTGGAATAGTCTTGAATTCACACAAAATGTCTCCTGGACCACAAATTTTTCATTTTTTTAAGTCTTAGCTTCTGTAAGAACTGCTGGTGTCTTGCTTCCAGGTGGTAAAGGCTCCTGATGTACAGCTGAGCATGGAAGCACCTTGAACAGTCCCAGAGGAAATCTAAGCCTCCAAATAATCTCTCAAGTGACAGCTTTTATCTTACTGCCCACACTTATTCATTCAGCTTTTCAAAAAGCCCTATAAACATTTATTCTTTCACCCAGACACAAAGCTCAAGAAAATCTACATATAGATACATGTCTGTGCGGTAGTTTACCACCTCAATAAGATAAACTTTCAGTTCAGTAGAAAAGAATTCATACAACACTACAATAAAACTAAAAACTCTAGAAAATGTTGGGACATACTTATTGTTTTTTCAATTCTTCAGTGTTACCTGGCTACTAGCAGAGATACAAAGTGCCTTAAGCTCAATGATTCTATGAATCAGAAGTTGTTAATCAGAAAAATACCAACAGTTCTTCTTATCTCAGAGTGTGACTTCAGTGCAGCTCCAACACAAACTAAAGCTACCTAGTGCTTGCACTGGATTCACACAAAGGAAATTATCATGTACTTAATTCAAGCAAAATGAAGGTATTAACTAATCATACTTCTCCATATGCATGCACACGAAAAGAAGTCTCACAAAACATGCTGGATTGGTGAGATCCTGACAGCTGACTTGAATATACAAAGAGCCACTGCCCTGAAAAACACAGGTGAACTTTCACATCAGGCTAACAGAAGCTGCAAGCAGCTTAAAATTGACTAGCTATAGAAGACAGTATTGTTTTCCTTGAAGATAAACTGTTTCTTTATGTGTATTCCCCCACACATAACAGTGATTTTGTGGTTTCCAAGGGTACATCTATAGTGTTTTGAAAGCACAAACATTAAGCATTAAAAAGCTACTTTGCAAAGCTATTTAGAAACATATTCACAGTTTAAAAAAAACCCACAAGCATATCCAAGACTTTCCTACCAGTAAGCTGAAAATTAACCTGTATTAGGAGGCAGGAAAAAATTAATGCGAATACTTTTCAACCTCTACAAAAGCCTGAGGAAAACATAAATCCCTAACTCATAATTCACACCTCCAGCACAAATAGACATTAATTCCTATTTTGCTGGAATAGTCAGGGAAGTTGGGAGAAACCTTTTCTGGTTTGCATTCTACAATACCAGGCATTAGTATTTATGTGTAGATAGTCACATAAGTCACCAGGTAGTCAGAAAGCAACACCATGCCCAAAATACTTAGGAGAGACAAGGAAGGCTTTGCTGTTTACTAATGCAACTCTGCCTTCATTACTTGAGTTCCATTTTATGTTACTAGCAGCATTTGGCATACTATAATCTAAAGATATGTAATTTTTTAAGTTTGGGGTTTGTTGTTTTTTTGGGGTTTTTTTCCACTCTGAGGCAAACCTTTTTCTGACAGCCAATGTAATTATTTCTCCAGGGCCCTGCTCTGCCACCATCAGTTATGTTAAATAACTCTTACAGCAACAAACAGCTATAATGAATCTAAAGCAAGTCAAGACGTTTCCCACTTTGGCAAGGAATGCAACATGTTTTCTGTGTATGTTCCTTACAGTGCTTTCAGAAGGTAGGAATCAAACAAACTGCCTGCCCAGGCTAAAATTTACAGAGGTAGCGAGTTTCCCAGATCAGCTACTCTTCAACAGTAAAAACTTCAACCTTAAAAACTCCAAAATAACACAATAAAGGGATGTGGAGACATCATGTCTATTTAGAAGCAACAAAAACGATGGCTTGGGGCTTCAGAAGAAACATTTTTGAATATTTGAGTAAAAATTAGATCAATCCTTTGCCAAAATTAAGTCTGTGAACCACTTCAAGAGAAATAGCAGAATTCTGAAGGACAGATGACAGTAGATGAGGACTAAAAAGTTGTTTAAGTAAATGGTCTCTTGTTCCCTATTGGTATCTGAACCACCATCCCCAGCCACAGGACAGATCTGCTGAGTGCAATTCAGTGAACACTTGTGGTTTTGCTATTTGCCTTAGGAGAGCAGGAGGCTGAAGTGCCCATCAGGAGGCCCAGCTGAAACTAAGCCTGACAGATTCACAAGTGTAGAGACCACTACATTTATTATTTAAGGCTTACAATAAATATTTGTATGACTTGCCATCTGAGAGAAAGCATAAAATAACCCACAGTACTCCTTTATAGCATTTATAATCGCACTGGAATTTCAAAGCAAGACCTATTGATTTAACAACATCCTACTTTTTCCTCATAATTACTTCTTCCCTGCTCTCTTGCCTTATCCCAAATTTGAAGAAGCATAGGCTGCAACCCAGCCATTAAAGTTTTTCTTGTCATCTGTAACTAACAGCAATGAACCACAGCAGACCACACAAAGAACCTTCTGAAAAACAAAGTCTGTACATAGTTGTTAATCTAGTTGATCCTTGAATATCAGAGAAATCTTACAAGTAACATGGAAAATACTTGAATATTCAGTAGAATTCCACTCTAACGTACCCTTTTCAAAATAACCTCTTTCCAGTGTTCTGACAGCTGCTGAACTTTCAATATTAGAGTTCTCTGATGTGTGTGTTGATTTCTTTACAAAAAGAACAGGAAGATAACAAAAATCTCCATTATTTAGGAAACAGTCAAGAAACGCACCATTAGAAAGTAAAGTTGCATAATGAACTGCCTTGAGGTGCACAGGAAGAATACTTGAGCACACAGCTGGTTAACAAGAGGTTTACTGACACTTCTGGGAATAAACCACTGTCCCCTGCAGGGACTTCACAACAGAAAGAGGTGGTGTGAGAAGGAACAGCAGTAGGACTCCATGTAGCCTGCGTACACACATGGTATGTGTCACGTAGCACACATTATAAACTTCTATCCTCAGTGATAAGTAATATTGCCAGATATTGTAAGTGCTTCATTGTTAGTATGAAATAACACTGGGCAGAACTTTTAATCAATATTAAGTGCCAAATACCACATAACTTTGTCCTCAACTGTGTGTCTATGCACACTGAAATCACTCACAATTGTGCCTCAGTCACAATAAGCCCAGCAAAGCAGAGGCATTATTTGATGGGCACTCAGTACAAATAATCTGAGGCCAGGTGAATTAAACAGAAAGATCATTATTCCAAAACTCTTCTGAGACTCACCGTAAACCCACATTTAAATGGCTCAACCAATCCCTTGCAACTGCTGTCCCACTAGTATTATACAGAACTCGTAATATATCTGCAAAAGGGGAATAATGCATTTGTGTTCATACCCTGTGATATTTCATTTGTCATAAAAATCAATAGAAATTTTCAGAAAGGGCATTTTGTGCTCCAAATGTGCTAATGTGACATTCACTGGGCCAAATTCATCCCTGAAGCAAAACCTGACTTCCTGGATTTCATGCCATGCCTGTTTCAACAAAAGAGCCCAATCGTTCTTCTGCTGTCTACAACATATCACCACTGCTGATGTGCAGAGGACAAAGACATAACAGTTTCACTTTGGACTTGACATCTCTATTTCAATTTATTGTTCTGAGCCTCCTTTTGAATAAGGTAAACAAGGCTGACTCCTGTGATTCACTCTCAGCCACCCTCTCTTCATATTCTAGCACTGAATCTCTTACTTCCCAGTGCAAGTTCCAAACACCGAGTTGGATCCACAAACATTTTTTGTCTACAGCATGTTCAAAGTTCCATCCTGGCTAAAACCTCAACCATCTTCACAGAGGTGTTTTCAGAGGTCATCCATTAAATCCATAAGCACTTCTTCAGAGGATTAGTTAATTACAGTATAGTCAGACCTGAACTGAACCTTGGGTCAGAGAGCACCTGTCTGTCAGTGGGGGTGAGGAAAAAGCGAGATCTAGGCCTCCACAGACCAGGTTCTTTAATTTTCAAAAAAACCCCCAGCCTCCTTTGTTTTGTGCATCCTTTCCTCAGGCAGCCAGACCAGTGCCGAACTGATGACAACAGTTCCTCTACAAATAAAACCAGTACAAGTGAAATATTATTGCTGGCCATAAAGAATCACTGTTTCAGATAGATGCAGTGAAGAAGCCTACTGTGAGGGTGAGGTTTGTTTATATGTTGATGCATTATAAAATATCCCACAAGGAAAATACCTCTAATACAACATCAGCCCAAAAAAAAAGAGCTCAGGCAACGAAAACAGCTTGTTCTATCCTTCCAAAAGCCAGATGTGCTTGTGTTAACACTCCACTAATTCCCTCCTGTTGACCACAGCCTACTAAACATGCACAAGGTATTTGATGTCATACTACATTATTGGTAAAGAAAATGGCTTACATTTAATGTTGAAAAGCTTTTAGAGACAGGATATGTAATTCATCTAAACAGTATCTGCTCTTTTAGAGTAGATATATTTACAGGTTAATGTCACCCAGTCACACTTTTCAATGAGCAGTATCCTTATCTTCCCATGAAATTCGAATATTATATGTAATAGCTAGGAGGACAAAACCTGAGAGATGAAAGAAAGTTAGAATGAAATAGAATTAAAAGGCAATTACAGTCTGGAAAACATGTGGTAGAAAACTAGTACATTACTCCACAGCAAATTTATTTTTTGATTCACTAACAGACCAAAAAAAAGTTTTTACTCATGACAACATCAAGTTTATTTATCCCTTTTTTAATAAAGGTAGAGCATTTTGAAATTAAGACTTTGCAAGTGAAGAACCTAAATATTATGCTTTTAACTTTGGTATTTTCCTCTCTGACTCCAACAAAAGATCTAAAAGGCTTTAGCTGGCAAAATTTTATTAATAAAGCTACAGAGTGAACTCATTCCCTTCATTAAGTGTCAGCAGAACTAACTGCTCTCCACACTCATAAGCATCTTGAGGTTAACATTGACAGAAATCTCCCCATGCATAGAACCTCAGTAATACCTCTCCATGCTACTGAAAATCTGAAGATCACTACTGAGCAATAAGCATCAAAAACCTACTGTGATACTAAAGAATTAGACAGTACATACTGACACAACCTTTGGCAATCTTTGGGAAAGAAATGGGAAAACTTTGCCATTGTTCTCCACTTACCTCTGAAATAATTAAAACATGCTAAAAGTTACACAGATTGGAAGAGAAATTAACAATTCACAGCTGCAGTGGTTCATGTATAGATACAATCATCTATACACATTTTAGAGCATCCATGTAGATATATTAAGGAGAAAGTACGTAAAGTATTTCAAGGGTTTCAAAAGATACCTGAGGCTTAGAAACACATTTTTCTGAAATATGTCCTGATGTAATGGGAAAAATTCCATTGTCAGCTGGAAAAAAGCAAACTTAATAATACAGTTCAGATGTCAAAGGTAAGCTGTTAGCCTAAATTTAAAACATGACATTTATGAAATAACTAACATCAAGCAGACAATTTAATTTTAACATCAGTTTAGACAAGTTGGTTTTTGCTTTTCCTAACTTTGTAAGTTTGCTGCAGAACAGCTATTCCACATAGAACCCACTTTGTATCCATCCTAAGCTGCTATAAATAAAGTTCTTAAGAAAATCTCTCCTCCAGTGATTCTCTTCTCCATCACAATTTGCCTGCGGTATTATTTTAAAAAGTAATCTACTGCACAACAAAATGCAAGTGGAGCTTGTGTTCAAGCAGCACTCCCACCTCACAGGAACAAATTCTATTTTCAATAATGTTAATTACTTTTCTTAACAGTCCTCCTCTTCCGCATTCACAGCTCTCATTTTCAGTCATTGCATAAACTTCTGCTAACGTAACCCATAACCATTTGAGACAAATTAACACAATAAAACTATTTCAAATTGATTGGCTTATTATTTACTGAAGGATCACATCTCTGCTGGCAGTCAATAAGCACATGCTATTGCAGAAGCAATTTAATTATTTTGAATGCTTCCAGTTAAATTTGTTAATAGCCCGTGTCCATATCATGGTTTGGGATTCTTACTCCTCAGCAAGATGTTCAGATTTGGTGACGAGGATGATGTCACACTGCACCTGCCATAGTATCCAATACAGCAACAACACATTTCACACTGTAAGTAATTACTATTAGGGAGAAAACACCCAATCCCACTTCAATGGATAAAAGCATTGCTATCGATTCCAATGCAGCCTGGAGTTAACATATCCTCTAGTATTAAGGTAACCTTTCTGAAATCAAACTGTTTCCAGAGCTCAAAATCTGTGCTTATGGACATAGGCTCAATATTTGATCTACTCCACCCAAACATGAAGGAGTTTAGATAGAACTGACAAGACCCCAGGATTTGGGGGAGTAGCCAGGGTTTTTTTCAGGTCTATCTCTAATTGCTACAGCACTATGTACCGCCAAGCAGAGGGGGAAAACTGAACAAAACAATTAGAATTTTTAAAATAGTAATCTAAAAACTACAATCTGTGGGCAACTTGTGGACAGAACTTGGAAATCACCACACACTTAAACTTTTTTCAGGAAATTAGACTACCATCTACAGGAAACTATTCACTTGAAACGTCCGACTACCTCACCTCAGGAGGCAACTGAGGTAATTCAGTAACTCTTTCCTTTTCACATAATCCCATATCTAGGCACATTCAAAGGAAGGGGTCTGTGTACTCCTGATCATTACACTCATCTTGGCAAACGTGGTGTTCTCATTTCTATATGCATTCTTCATCTTGTGTTCAAGTACGATTTTACAGACTGATTAATATTTCTGAAGTAAAGTAAGCCTCTTGGGGATAGATATATTTATTAAGTATTTTAGGTTGTTAGGCTTATTTTATATAAATTACTATCCACTGCCTGACATCTCCAATATTTTTCATTGATATCCCTTCAGGGATTTATTTTACCCTAAAGTCAACTTTGTTGAAGCAGCATATAAATTCTTTCTCGATTTACCTATAATTTTACTGTTGCAAATTCCTCATAGCTGTTCAGATACAATGCATCCCTAATAATACTCAGTGGTATGGAGACACTTTTTATTCCCAGCTTGCAGCAATACATTCTGCTTTCTACCCAGCCATCTCCATCAGGAATGGCACTGAGCATAGGCTAGACTTGACACACATATGCTCAACAGAGCCAGGACAGTTAATACCAGAAGAGCACAGGCCCTCCTAATTCTACAGAACCACTCTCACACTTAATATATTAAGTCTGTTAGAGGCTACTTCCCCAACTTTGTAATTCATGAAATTCATTTGTGAATCATGAAGGGAGGTCATATCGACCAGTAACCATACAACAAAGCAGGGGGCAGAGCTAAGCCTGCAAGAGCCGCACCATTGCAAGGAAACATGAAACAATGCTCTCGACTCACCACCATTACAACATGCAGATGTACAGATAAACCCTCAGCACAATGCTTAGTTTTCAGCACTGGTGATAAGACCAACATTTTGTAGATCAGATAATAGTCCATTCAGTCAGCCAGAGAATGGTTCAGTTGGAAGGGACTTAAAAAGTACATCTAATTCCAACCCTCTGAAATGGACAGGGACACCTCCCATTAGAGCAAGTTACTCAAAGCCCCATTTAGACTGGCCTTGAAAACCTACAGGGATGGGGTAGCCACAATTTCCCTGGGTGCCCTGGGCCAGTGACTCACCACCCTCAGAAAGAATGTTTCTCTGATGTCTGATTTGTACCACCCCTCTTTCAGTTCAAAACTATTACCCCTCATCCTATCACTACACTCTGATAAAAAGTTCCTCCCCAGCTTTACAGTGCTGTGCTAGCATCCCCCTGCACCACAGAATGGAACTACTTCAGCATTTTTGCCACATGCTCTACAGTATTTTGTTAAGAAACATTTGTCACTGAAAAGGTGACCGGGGAAATCACACAATATTAGCAAAGCAAGCTTTTTAGTGAAGAGCAAGACAAGCATTACATGTAATTATGAGTTTTACAATAACTGCATGATACAGTAATTGGGATAGATTTGAAGTGCCTTCAGCAAGCTCCATTTAAAGAAAAAATGAGTTAGTGAGAAGTAATAGTCATTATATTCAGCCATTAGTAAACATTCAGCTAATACACTAATGGAAAAAAGGCAATTCCTAAAGGAAACGTCTCTGGTTTTCTTATAATTACTGGAAATAAAAATGTATTGGGTAGGATGAAAGTTATTTACATGCACTGACAAATTTTGCAGCTATTTGGTTTGGGTTGTGGGTGTCTCCCCCCAATTAACAAAACATCACTTCAAGAACCAAACTGACTTTCTCATTTATTTTCTCTGGTCCTATTCTCTCCTTATATTAACAAGGCACTATTCCAGAAGTAAAATATTATTCTCCTATTACTATATAACTCTTTACATTTATTGCCATGACTAAATATGGATTTGGAAAGCTGCAGACCTTCAAAGGCATCATTTATTGCTTGTAACTGTTTGAAATTTACAGTATAAGTATCTGACTGAGCCTAATAGTTTATTTTCAGAGCACACCCAACCCAGCAGCACACTACCAAAGTCACTTAGAGAAGTTTTGATGAATAAAATGTTGTTCTGTCAAGGCTAGGGTAATTCAAAGCCACTACAAAAATCAATAGGTATACAAACTGATTTAACGTGACGCAAGGCAATGTACATGCAAAACTGTGAGCATGCATAAAACACTGGTGCTCTCCCCTTTGCAGTTCACATTACCCAAGATATCAGCTCCACAGCATGCACTTTGTCCTCTGATCTAGAGCTGTTGTGCATCAAAAACAATAGAAAGCAACACAAGGAAGACACCAGTTGCCAGCAGGGTAGAGTGTGCTCACTAATCTTAGTTTTAGGCTTCACTGCTATTTTCATTGAAGAGAAAAATAAAACACATAACAAAATAAAGTCCTACAAGCTCTTTTGATTTGGAATTGTTCTTTGAAATGGCATGTCTAGTCTGTTTGGAGTTCAAGATAAACTACTTGCAGCATCTTGTGGTAACATCACATACAAAAAAACAGAGTCATCATAAGCCTGAGGATTTCTTTATCTCTAATATGATTTGTATATTTTGTCCTTGTCCTTAAGAATGTTAATTATCTTTTTTCTTTCCTTTGCAGCTCTGTTATTACAGGAAGGTCATCATGGAATTATCAGTTACCATTCAGACAATACCAGTTGGCTGATAAAGCACTTGAAGCCTTCAATCCATTCAAGGATTGCAGAGGAGGGTGCAGGGAGGGACAGAAAAGAAATTGTGATATCTGAAAACATAATTTAATGTCAAATTGGTTTGTATTCCACAGTAACTTAAATCTGTAGCACAAGTTTTTATTGTACCAGTAAGTACAGCCTTAGATATAATAATGGTCTTCATCAAGTAGCTAAGAAATCATTCATTTCATACTGCAAATTCTAATCACACATGTCACTGGGACATCAAATCTGGCTAACAACCATTTGAACCAGATACCTGAGCTAGGAAGGCTCCAAGGAGTCAGATGCACATCTTCAAATAGGATTCTGTTTTATTTGAGAAACACTGGTCCACCACTATAGCTCAAAATGCATACTTGCTCCAAAGATCCCTGGTGACAGTCTCCATGTTGCCATCCCATTGCTGCAGCTCCTTCTAAATGAAGTGTTTGGAGGATTAGCAAGCAGTTGGAGGGTTAGAGCTCAGGCTGTGGTGTTTCCTCTACAATAGAGATAAGCTAAACTCCAGAAATAAACCTGAAAGCATTAAGTGTGCTAGAAAAACCTGTACCTGAGTAATTATATGTCATTAATAAGGATTAAATATATTAATAAAATTACTTGCAGAGGGTTCAGTCAATTGCTGGTATCTTTCATATTAATTAATACTTGGCACCATATAAATGCTCAGGCTGCATTTTACTCTATTATGTTCACATGAAACAGCTTCCAGAGAATTTTTAGGTAGTTGCTAATGAGAAATAATGGTTGTCCGAGTAAAGCATTGGACTGAGCTGAAATATAAGGCTTTGATCCAGAATTTAAGACTTGCCCACAATTCCCCTAGAGGATGACTTTCACTCCCACAGTTTGATTCAGACCCATACCTAGTACAGATGGAAAAGCTTCTCCAGATATAGGAGTTCTGCCATAACCATATATCTTCACCTGTTTGCAGGATAATGTCCTTTACTTGGTATAAGCCCCAGAAACTGATCCATTCTGGGCATGAAGATATAAAACTTGTGTTATCTGCAGAAGAAACATGTAAATTTATTTGCCTGGCATCTTCATCTCTCAATGACCACCACAGTATCCCTCATCTTGGCACACATTCTTTCCAGACGGAGTAAACAAGGCCTATTTAGCTTCAGCCTAGCTGGCTGGAACAGTTCAATCAACAATGCTGGTCTCCAAAATGCCAGCCCAACACAATCAGATACAGGCTAAAAGTCTTTCAGCAGAGACTAAAACACTGGTTCTTACCAGCTATGAAGTTCAGATATTAATTTAAATAGCAGTAAGGCATCCTGGTGGCTAAAGAATTACCTGAATAGGGGACAGTTGTCCACGCTGTCCCTGCATCTTCACAGCTCCAGAACATTGGCTGCTTCTGTATTTAGGGATTATTCAGTTCCCATTTAGGATTTCATCTGATTTTTTTCCAGTTGCCTTGCAGATCATCTGTCTACTCACTTTACCAAACTGAATTGCCAATAATATGTCAAATTAACACATTTAGCGGAAGACTAACTTCCTTCCCCTTAAAGGCACAGGTATATGCTGTAGCAATAAGATTTCTGAAAGAAATATGATGCTTGACCTGATGATTTCTCTTTTTTCCCTAAAAACTAAACAGTAACATTGAGATCAGGCTGTCTTTAGCCTTTAGTCAAGATGCTCTGTCTTTATTTCTGACAACTCTTAAATCCTCCTGCTGCAAGAAAATAATAGTTCTTTGATAAAGTAGAAAAAACCCACAACTTTTCCATATCATCCCAAGGTCGTCAGGATTTTTTCTGGTCCTGCTGAGCTCAGAGTATGACAGTACTAGACAGGTTATCATCACACTGTCAGAAAATTTTCAAGCTGCTAGCTGCTGCTACTTCAACTTATTTTTCAATAACCATTGTTCACCCTGCTAAAGGTTTCCATAGCTGGAAGAGTCACTGCTGGCTGGCCAGATTCCTTCAAGGAGAAGAAAGGCTTTGATGCATGTCTGCTTCCTCCCATCTTCTCTCAAAAAGGAAGTGACATTTTGCAACAAGTCCTAATCAGCCAGGAATGACTGACAGGTTTCTTGCATTCTGCTGGAGTACAGGTTTTACAACTACATGCTTAAAATCTGTAAAAGCCCACAATTCAAAAACGCTTAACAGTAGTTCCTCAAGTATAAGGACAACTTAAGGTTAACTATTCCTTAATGTGCAATAGTAAAATAGATTTACATAAATGAGGTACTTCAAAGTAGCACTTTCTCCCAAAATAGTTCCAAAGCAGAGGAGATATGACCTTGTTGACCCCCCCCTCTTGAGTAACAGCACAGAAAACCTTTCAGATATAGGTTTCCAAGATTTAGCCAACTAAAGAAATATTTTCCCTACAGCAGGAAGGGTTGTTATAGGGTTTCACCTGGTAGTGAATAGGTTTGGTGAGCAACCACAAAACGCTTGGCTGGGACTACACTGTGCTGGCAGAGCCCACCAAGGGCCAGCATCAAACCAAAGCCAAGGGGTTTTATATGCATCATAGTAAGTTTTACAAATACTAGACTTTCAGAATATACTGGTCAGGCTTTTCTTCTTGGACAACACTTTCATACTGCCTTCTCAGACAACAGGGAGATGCTGCAATATGAAATGCCATCTTTTCCAGCTCCCACCCTCATTGTTCCGTGGAAACTCTCATCCAAGACCTTGCTTAGCCTTCACTTGAAATCCAAGATAAGGATACAGAGAACACATGTTGTGCAGCACACCCACAGAGCCATTACAGAGACCAGTGTTTGCCTTCTGTTGAGATTTCTAAATGAGAAATTATTTTTAAAAAAGCATCCCAGACTTAGAGCAAGCAGGACAGTCTGACTCAGATAAAATCCATGACACAAGGCCCTGAAAACTGCATCCTTGCAAGAGCTTTATGCTAATAGTGGAAGACAAGCAAATGCAACATTTAAGTGCCTCAGATTACTGACAAATAAAGCATGAGAAGGTAAAGCATCAGACAGAAGTGAAGAGTAAAGGTGTCAGTGCATGCTGTATAGGAGAGCAGAAACAAAAGCAGAGGGTTTTTTTTATGATCTGTGTTCTTACGTGAAACTGAATAAACCTGCCTCCCTTCCTTACAAACTATCACCACTACCTCTTTCCTCCAATTCCATGAGAGGAGGTAAATACTATTTTGATCAATTTTCACAAGCACATGTTCAGGAGACATAACTCCATTGGTTTTTAATCCCTGGCTGCACTTCTGATCTCTATTCAGTCTGGTTCCACTGTTAAATTTGTATTACAGTAATGCTACTTTATTTTTTTGCTACACTATTCACTGTTATCTATAAGCACAAGGGTTTGAGAAATTCTGTCAGTATTTAAAATAATTAAAAGTCACGCTCATCATCCTCTAAAGGCTCCGAGCTTTCAGTCAACATTATGAATAACCAAACCTTGCTGTCTCACTCCTCTAAAAGCTCTCCAGCAGGATTAGGGAGAAGAGAGTCAAAGGCTTCCCATGCCTGTCAAGTCAATGCTCCTCCTGAACTGATGCACATTGATGCTATACACAAGAGACACTACTCTTCAATAGGAAATAAATTGCATTCTACATTAGGATGAATTTCCAGACTACAGAATGAGTCTAATTTTAATTTGCTACACACAGATAATTAACTTTATACTGAAATTGCTGTCATTTAGTGTTTATCATATTCAGAACTGATGAGAGACCCAAGAAGTAAAAACTACACTTCCCATGTTTGATTTTTTATGGTGTCTTCTCTGCTTACTACAAATGGAAGAGAAAAATCTTTATCCCATTGCCAGAACATGCGTTAAATCTCCCCATGAAGACTGTTTCATTTGAGCCATACAAGAAAATGGCATTTGTGCACCACACTTATTCAATGCTCTCTGCACAGATACATTATTGCTGCACCTGACACTTTAAACAAAACTAATGATGCAAATTTTTTTGCCACCTCCAAATTCCTCCATTTTTCAGCTCTTCACACATTAACATCTAGTCTATACAGCATCAATCTGTCCTCCAGTATGGTCACATTCAGGTATGTTACTGTTATTCCTACTGCTTCAAGAAAAATCAGATGTGTTTTGACGCTTCAGTTCTCATTGTATCAACAAGGCTTTGCTCTCATTTCCTGGAAGTGCTCAACACTAAAGATGCTGCTTGGCACACAGCCACATTGTCTCTCACTGCAATCCTGAGAGAGAGCATGAGCACGCTAAGGATTATGTAAAGCAGCAACAGAGAGAGCAATTGCTCTAGATCACAAGTGGCATGTGGGAAATGACCTTTCTTTTCAATCAAGATGAAACATTAGCTTCCTTTTTCCCCTTTTAGGGGTTACATTTCAAGTCCTGTGCGCTGCCTGGGATTAATCCATAATTATATCCTGCTAAAAGTCCACTGCCCTAGTTTTCTTTTCTTGTTTGGAGGATGTATTATTGTTGCAGTATGGGCGCAGGCTATAAAGGGTTAACAACTGCTACTAAGTTTTCAGCTCAAAGCCTGAAGCAAATCTTATCAAGCCACCTGATGGCCTTGGAGCTCGATGGTCTGGGAAAGTATCGAGGGAGTAAAGAACAAGGAACAGATAACAAGGACTTGTGTACAGCCGTGTGTTGGCAGAAGAACTGTAAGAGGAGGGTCTGACATTAATGCAAGAATGTAACTTGTAACCAATCAGTATGTTAGTAGCATTGATAATTAGCCATCACTGTATATAAGCTTGTCTCATGCTCTCAATAAATGGATTCTGGCAGATCATATTGATCGTGGAGGTCAGCCCCTTCTTACACCAACCGTCGTACTTCATTATATTATTGCTGTGCCTATTAAGCAACTCTTCTGCTTTGGGACCAAAGGAAGAGGCAATAGGTAGAAGGCAGGACTTCTGAGAGATGTCCTATAAATCCTCTACTTGCTATGTGAGAATCAATTATTTAGAAAGGCCCAGGAACCTCCAGATTACACATAATGCAAAAAACCAGTTTTGGGGATGGCAATATGGCTCCACACAAATGGTGATACCTCCTGCTGGAGGGCATATGTCATCACTGCATGAAAGTCAGGAAAGTGTGAAATAGGATCATTATCATCTCTTGCCCCCATTCCAGAATTATGATAATGAAAACAATCTATGCCTCACTTCTCTCAGGAAAATCAAGACTTGAAAAGAGAGAAGAATATTAAAACAAAAAAATCACTGGTGAAGAAAAGCGATTTTTCAAAATTAACTCCAAAATAGTTTGGAAGCTCAAGAATTTAGCTGGCAAGCACACCTTTGTTTTAGTAATAATTAGAACCCCAGCTGAAAGAAACAGCATTCAACAGAGTAGCACTCACAGCAGTCACAGCACAGGGCAAACCAGCATCTAAAGATCTCAGACTGATCAATAAGTTCAGGGCTGAGCAAAGGAGACCTCAGAACACCGTTTGCAAGGAGCAAATCTTACATTGCCCAGGAACACACTAAACTCTTCCCTGCTTTGATTCATCTCTATACAAACACACCAGACTCCTGGAACAACTCAAATAACACATGCAAAACCACTGTTCTATTAAGTTTTTGCACAAAGGGCTGAATGAAACCTCATTCTTCTAGGGCATAACTAATTCACTCCTCATAAAAGAAAGCAGACAATTCCTGCAACCATTTTAGGAATAGGAAAGGAGTTTTTGTGCTCTTACACCACGGATGGCTGCTCCCACACACACAAGTGCTGAGGCACAAGGCTATCCCCAAGAGCAATAAAATACTTCACACAGATTCATAGACCCATAGAATGGTTTGGGTTGGAAGGGACCTTAAAAATCATCAAGTTCCAACCCTCCTGCAGTGGGCAGGGACACCTCCCACTCCATGGCCAAGGCTTGGAAGCCGCTAGGCCCCTTCAGGCCAAGATTTCCCAATAACCAGTCACACCAATTGTGTTTCTTAAAGTTTACTTCTGTTATAATTTTCATGCTTAAAATATACTCAAAAGCTAAAAGAAACCCTTTCTTTTCAGTAAAAAGAAAAAATACCCAACAAAATTACTTTCAAAACTAGATTTCTTACCATTCAAGTGAAGGCCTTGAATCCTGGTTCTCTCCTCAGCAGCTCCTCTTAAATTGGGGCCTTCTGCAGGAGGCTTTTCTGCAGGAGGCCCAGATGAGAAAATGTTCATTTTTTCAAGATTTAAGTCTCTTGGCTGCAAGATTTTTTGTTTACATCAAGTTTCTGAGGGTTTAAGCACGGCCTTCTCCCAGGAGAGGGGGCACTTCGCAGCTCTGTTTCCTGACAGGAACGCGGCCACCGCCGGGAGACTCCACTGCAGGTCCCAAACACACTTCCAGCTCTTAAATTACATCAGTTTGTCCTTCCTCCCCATCTTCTCTCACAACCTCATCCTAAATATAGTCTTCACCTCACCGCAAGGTCGGGCCTTTCATACCGACACACAGCCCCTCTTCTTCTGGCTAAGGAGCAGAGCTTTCCCCTCCAGCTCCCCCGGCCCTGGCCATGGCCTGACCGAGGAGCTGCTGAAAGGTCACCTGCAGACAAACTGCTGCTGCCAGCAGTAGAGCTGTATTAAGTAAGGTTATTTAAAAAGTGGGGAAGAAGAAAGAACATCTAATGGCCTATTCAGATTTTTGTTTTTACCTTGTTCTACTCCCAACTCCAAATACTGCATAGGATTATTGCCCTCAGTACCTGCAGAACATGTTATTGCCATCAGCTGAGAAGGCCCTCATGGCTGCAATGTGTTGTAGAAACATCTGAGCTCACTAAAACTAGTTCCCATCAAGGCTAGTAGCCCTTAACCAGGGTGCTGGGAAATTAACAGCTCGAAATTATTTATTCAAGTTTTCCTGTGCTGCATTCAACTCTGCAGCTGCAGATTCACAGCCCAGATCACTGTGTCTCTCCCAGCTTTATGTTTAAAACACCTTAATAATATGCTGAGATCCCCTTCACCCACTCTAACAGAGAGGTGTGACAGGGATCTGAACAATTTCCTACTCCAAACGAGTGCTTCAAGTGACAAAGGTGTGAATGCATACAAAGAAGTGGAAAATATTTCAGGGAAAAACCGAGGAAAGCTTTATTTATGCCCTAAACTGGAAAAGGAAGGGGAGAAAATCCCAAGCTCCAACCCATTTCAGAGACCTGGAAAATTCTTTCCTGCTTAGACCCGATTTACCTTCCTGACAGATTTCCCTTGAGCAGGGTGAGGGATGAGGCAGCAAATCTCTGCAGGGAGAGAAGCTTGTTTCTCACAATGGCAAAGACATAGATGAAGGACCCCACTGCCTGCCAGGAATGCCAGGTGTACCACACACCCACCTGAATTTCTCAGATTAGACAGCTGGCCTGCAGAAATACCAGCTTTCAAGAAAAGTCTTGGCTCACTGCAAAACATTCTGAGTGCTCTTGGCTGGAGCCATTTGAACAGGCAAGTTTCTTTTCCAGGGGAAAGAATTTGGACCTCTTGCTTTTGCAACATGAAATGAAAAGAAAGAAAAAAAAATCAGGTAAAATTAGATTTCCAGTGTTTTTTCAAGCAAATACAAACTTATTTTTATTAAATTAAAAGTTCTTGCTCTGTTTTTTATTTTTATTTTTATCATTATAGTAGGAAATTTACTACTACAAGATGGTGAAATTATTTAAGAGAAAAAGGTTTATTTCCAATCATTTAAAATGGATTTTTATTGAAATCAACACATCGTCATTAATTTAATCCACCACATGTTTTTTTAGATTCTTTTTCCCTGTGTTAATCAGAGTGCTTAGCTTCTATAGAAAAAAATGTGATTGCATGCCATAAAGTCAAAAAGTATTTTCATCTGGAATATAAATGGAAGTAACCTTTCCAAACAGAATATATTAACATATGCTGGAGAAACCATTGGTTATTCTGCAACCTCTTTCTTTCAGTCTTTAATCACTAAAGCCATCATTTTAGAGTCAGTTTCACAAATGGCAAAAGGACCAATAGCTCTCATGAGAACGCGATGGGTTTTTTCCTTAATCTGCTCAAGACCTCACAAATGTGCTACATTCTAGTAATTATTTTTTAAGCAGAAATGTCATTCCATTCCCTAAAATGATAAACAAATCTGATTCTTCAGAATTCCATTAAACTCCTTGCAAATGAAATAACACTCATCTGAGAAATACAAATATGTATGCAGATATCTTCACCCTATTATATCCTGTTCTTTCAAACAGAAGGAGGATAGAATAAAGCAGGAATTAACAAATACCCACAGGCAAGATTTTCAAGAACCTGAATCAAATGGAAAAACACATCTGTTGCTCTTCTCCTTTTGTGATACAGAGAACAAAAGTGACACAATACACCTAAAAAGCAAACTCTCCCCATTCTGGACCCCACTGTCTTTGTGCAGCTCAGGGAGAGGAGATCTCTTTGAATTGCCCTTGATTTTACTTAGTGCTCAGCAATCTTCACACGGAGGCTTCAGCCTTGAGATTACCATCATCATCGCTATGGGGAGGATCTAGACAATGTGAACAATAAGGTCATGACCAGTGACTGCAGATCATTGTCCAGCCTTATCTGATGCTGTTGCCTTGAGCATATAGAAGTGAGCTCGGCTGTTTAAGAGCACATCCATGTCCACATTCAGGACACAGAGTGTTTTGTTTCCAGAGTTACAAGTAA
The DNA here is from genome assembly GCA_013400935.1 of Turnix velox. NCBI lineage: Eukaryota > Metazoa > Chordata > Aves > Charadriiformes > Turnicidae > Turnix > Turnix velox. The sequence goes on from VZTY01031028.1 coordinate 151,059, forward strand.
CCCAATATGTAATCTGTGCAACTTGTCTGCCTCATTCTATCTTGCCTAATATAATAAGCACTAACTACCGTTATTTTTATGGAATTGCATTCTTTATCTTGATTTGACACTGTACCAGCTCTCTGCTTCCCTCCCAGCAACAGCACAAAGTGCAGAGGAAGTTTGATTTGGAACAGAAATCTATGTGTTTACATAGATCAAGGCAGAGATATTATTCCTATATAAAAATTAATGAATGCAGTAATCACAGACAGCATTCACTACCAGAGAGAACATAGGCTCATTGACCTAGCAGTAAGCTCAGGCAGACCTTTATAGGTGGAGTTTTCTGCCAATTAGCTTGATGGAGAAAAGTTACAAAGCAGAATGAGGAAAATCACCAGTTCCTCCCTGTAAGCGGAGGTGTCAGCACTTCATGGAGCATAGTATGAACACACATGGCTGCAGGAATCCCTATTAACACAACCTCACAATCCTTACAGAGATTGTTCAATGCCACTTATTAGTTAAACATGGTCTTTCCTTCACTTACAGAAGAAATGACAGAAAGTCTCTCGTACTTGCACTCCTCAGTGGCACCACACTTCCACAACGATAACAGTACCTATAGCTGGAGAGCTGAATAGAAGGGAAATGCCATTTTGGATTTTAAATGTATGCATTTTTGCATCCACTTTCCAAGCTATTAAAATATTTTCTTCTCCTTATGCATAAGGGCTCCTCTAGTGACAGAGAGGACAGTTTGAGATGGGTTGGGAGGCACAGGGGCTGGGTGAACTTTGTCAGCCCTGGCTGACAACCCAGGCCCCAAACCTGCAGATGTGCAATTAGGGAAACTTGAGTTCGTCTGCTGAGAGACATCCCCAACATCTGTCACACACCACATGAGGAAAGGGGAGAGGAAGGCCTGGGCCAGTATCCCATCCCCTCCTTCCAGAAGGAACAAGCCCGACAGTACAGAATGGAACTCATCAACTTCTATCTTAATTTGTGCCTTACAAACCAGTTTTGATTCAACAAACAGTAGAGACCATAGCTACAAAATGTTTGTGCATGAGAGCACGAAGGCTCACAGTGGGAATTTGACAGAAACATTGAATGGTTTGGGTTGGAAGGGACCTTAATAATCATCTAGTTCCAACTCCCTTGCCATGGGCAGGGACACCTCCCACTAGACCAGGTTGCTCAGTGCCTCATCCAGCCTGGCCTTAAACACCTCCAGGGAGAGGGCATCCACAACCTCTCTGGGCAACCTGTTCCAGTGTCTCACCACCCTCACAGCCTAAATCTACCCTCTTCCAATTTGCATCCATTACTCCTAGTCCTGTTGATGGTTTGCCACAACCCTATGCTTTAAGAAAAAAAAAAAGTTGCTACAGTCAGTGCATTTGGAGACCTGTGAAGAAGCTAGAGTCTTCATGACGAGGATTTAATTATTCTGACATTGATAAAAATGAGAATTAAAGGAGGAATGAACCTGCTGAGTTCCACAGGCAGAAAAAAACATGTTTATCTTTCTGTTTATTGAGCTCTTAGATATGATAAATTCAGTAATGGTCTAGTGGGTGGTTTAGTGCCTTATGATAATATATTGTTTGGCTTAAAGTAATCATGGTCTTAGGCTATGAAGGTAGCAAATACGACTTCAGACAGCATCACATTACTAAGCTCAAATATTTCCAGAAAGATGGTGCAAAAGGGAGAGAGAGAATGAGGAAAAAGTGATATTTTAAAGCAACCAGAGTAAATCATGCAATCATGTTGATCCCAGTAATAGTAAATACTTAAGAGTAAAGCAACAACATATCAAACTTAGACAGAAAGCAATTACAAAAGATGTAATAGAAAATTGAATGAACAAGGTACAGCTGACGTAAAAAGATTACAAAGCTCTGTAAAACATTCAAGGGGAAAAAGTTGTACTTGCTAATAATAAACCATGGAGGCTCAAGGAATAGTAATTACCATTGAGCTGCTCATCATTTGTGCAAGGACGTTTGGGCCTCTTCCAGGTTTTAAAAAATGACAGAATAATAGAGACTAAACTCATTGGTTTTCTCTTAAAAGTAAAAAAAGAAAGAAATTACTGAGTTCTGGCAGAAATAGATATACTGGATTTTCAGAGAGATTCAGAGATTTTCTAAAGCCACCAATCAATCTGAAAACAACGTCTTACCACACATAATGTCAGCCCACTCCTTGGTGTGATTTGGGGCAGTGCTGTTGTGCACAGCTCAGGAAATTTGCTGCCTTTTACAGCCTTTTCTACATCAGTCCTTTTATTGCACCAGTCTTTGCAAGAAGCCCAATTTAAATTACTTTCAGACTGAAAAAAATAGAAATACCAATACCAAACAAAGCAAGGAATACTGAATAGGAGGAAAGTTAGACATCAATCATCTCGGGGTTCTATTCCATATTCATCGAATTTTTAAAGCCATATTACCTTCAAAAGCCTCAATGCTTAATCCAGATCTCCTCAGCACACAGCTGAGGGGCAGTCAGTTCTTGTTAAAAATTGCTAATTCTACAGCTGCACTTTCAATACTCAGCAAACTGAGAACAAAATGTAATCCTAAAGTGAATCCACCACTTATCCTCTGACAAGCTCCATAACACTGAAGTTGATGCTTCAGAGCCACATGTGGTTCTGTCCACACAGCAGAGCTGTCACCTACCCAGGGCTGGAGCCAAAGGGTTCTTTAGACCCAAGAGGAACCAGGTACCAGCTGGGTACCAAAGCTGAGCAGCTGGAGGCAGGAGTTTGCCCAGGCAGACCAGTGTTTGTACAAATATTTCCTCTCAATGCTCTCATCATGGCCCTCACAGACCTCAGCCTACCCCTGCTTTATGCATGTGGGGTTTGAGGGACTGATTTTTCTACTTGGGTCCACATATCCCAATTACTGGTTTCTAAATATAATTGATTTCTTGACATTTTGTATGTCAGTTCTGCTTTAGGAAATCACCTCATGCATTAGTTTTGCCTGTGTTGTCACAGAGCACCATGACTCCTCTGCCAAGTGAGAAACAGCAAGCTATCACTTCTGCAATGAATAAGCACTTCAAAAGCAGATTTAACCCCAAACACAGGTCTGGAAGCAAGCAGATCACCAGTGTGGTGCCAAAGACAAAGAAAACATCGAGAAGAGATACTGGGCAAATCCCAGGTTTAGAAGTAAGCATTAAAATAGCAAGGTTTAACACTTTTAAATTTTTTTTTATTAACATAATTTCCAATGTTTAAGATCAATCATCAGCAAGTGCCACAGTTCAGAGGTCAGAATATCTGGTAGCTGTCTCAAGGCACACAGACACAAGCATTTCTTCCTCATACATTCCCCCAAAGTAGCAATACCTTTCTTTACATTCACCAACTTAAAATAGAATAAATTGTATATTTTCAATATATCTTTAAGTCTTACAATGCTTTGTTTTTTCCCCCATATATTCAATCACAGAAATATAAAAATCAAGGTCATTAAGTAGGGAGCGTGGTATTTTGTTAGAGCTTCATTTCAAACTCTCTACATACATGCTTTTCTGACATTCTTCATTTCCACTGTCATCTTGATAGAATTTCCCCCAGACATAGAGAATGATCAGCAAATTAAGTTCTAATTGTTTAGACCCAAACAAATGTAAAATAAAATTAAAAAAAAAGAATAAAACCTTTAGCATCCACTTTTCTAAGAATGGTAGGGTTTGTAAGTTTAAATACTTAAATGTATAGGAACTTTTTTTCAAGTACTATAAAAGAGAAACATTGCCACTTACTGGCAGTACCAATGTCTCCACAATATTTGCAGGCATTTATGTGCATCTTTTCAAAAGCTCTATTAACCTTTATACTATTTGTCAATAAAAAGCCCCATTAACATTTAAACTGTGTATGTCCAACTGTCTGCTTCAAACAAGAATCGAAAGGTAGTCTGTAAGAAAGTTATTTATTACAGACTACATTATCAGGACTGTACACACTGAAGATTTTGAAAAGCTCACATTTCTTAGTAAAGTAAAAAAAAAATAAATAAATCAATCAATCAGCTAAAAGGCTGCACATGGCCCAAGCAGAAGATGTGGCAGACACACAGGTGTCACTGACAACATGGTACAGCTTTGGAGAAAACAGAACAACCCACTGGAGCCACTTCAGGAATGCTGAAGGTGGAAGGAGATAGAATGTGAAGCTGAAATTTAAACACTGCTTCTGCAGAAGGATCAGTGGAACTTACCTGACATTAAGGATTTGTCTTCATTGGCCAAAAACTTGATTTAATCAAAGATAACATAATCATTGGGTAAGAACTGAAATCCCAGCTGTACAAATGACAGACTCTTCAATCAAGCTGCTGAACTGGAAGTGCCAAAGACAGAATTCACCAGCTCATGTATGTCCCTCCAGAACTTTGTTTCGAGCACCACTGATTTAGTAAAATCCCTGTGTGCTGCTTCTGTAAATGAGTATTTCAAAAGGTAAGGAAAAATTATCCCAAAATCTAGAGACTGAAAGAGAAGTCAAACAGTCTTTCACCACTGCTTTCACAAATCATTAGGAAAGATGGCATTATCTGTTTCACTGGAGGAACAAAACTCATTAATTGTGTTCAAGTATGAGAGACACACTCACAGTGACAACATTTCATTACTTTACAACACAGACTCCATAGAAAATTTACAACCCAGATGGAGCGAGTGTGACTAATGGCTCTCAAGTAGCATCAACAAAAATGTAAAGTTCACAAATTCAACAAAAATGCATTTTAGTGGCTTAGCTTCCTCAGGCTCCAGTTTGACAGAGCACCACTTCATGCAGTCCTGGCCTCGATCTCACGTCCGTCTTGTCTTCTGTTTCTTTGTTTGTCTCTTTGCATCCTCTGAGCCCCCCATGTCTGAACCTGCCTGGCCAAGAGCACGCACTCCTTGCAGCCGAGTTGTCAGCTGGAGCAATATGGGAATAAGCTGGGGGAAAACAAAGGGAGAAGCAGATTATGATACAATAATCTACAAGATCTGAATGGTAACATTCTTTAGACCCACACATACCCAAACAGACAGCCTCTACTGCTTAAATGGAACACCTAGAAAGGTATTAGAAAATGGCAGCAAATTTTGGGAAAGAATCAAAACAAACTTCTGGGAACTTATAATAATCAAAATCTAAAATGGCTGTCCATGACTTTTTTTTCTGCAGCCACCTAGCCAAGAACAGCAGTTTGAGTCCTGAATTCTGAAGATGACCTCTATTTTCAGTGGAGACACTCTGAGTGACATTGTAGAAAATCCTAGAGAATCTCACTTTGTGTGCCATCTTACACAGACGGATTTATTTTCTCTTATCAACGAAACAGAAATACAGTCATATCAGAGAAGACTAGAAGAGCATGGCTTGTTAACAGAGGAGCTTATATATTCCTCTTGAGACCTTTTCACTAGGGAGGGAGTAAAGCTAAACAAATCAGAGTCAGTGACTTGCAAGGTTTTTTTCCAGTCTGATTGTTCCTGAAGCCAAGAAAATAATTATTTTCATTCCTATAGTAACTGAATCTGGTTATTTGAATTGAATTATGATGCACAAGGTTTGGTTTTTTTCCCCAGTGCCTTCAAATGAGAATACAAAATTCAGAAATGCCACAGGAACTCACCTCCACATTATTTCTCTTTAAGGAAGGTAACTGTCCAAAATGTTGCCTAAACTGTGACTTCTCTTAATATGTGTTTCATAAGATGACTGCCTGGACAACCCCCTCAACAAACCCTCACTTAACACAGTACAAGTTATTTATTGATAGGTCAATAGTATTTGGATGAGACAAAAAACCCCCATGACCTACCTTATCGTGGTTATAACCAGCCAATAACAGAAGCAGAGTCAGTGGTAATGCAATGTAAGACCCTTGGGCAATGTCTTGTTCAGGCAGCTTTCTCTGAAAACAATGAGGACCATGGATTTTTTTTCTTCAACAGTCATTTTAGAGATTAAATCCCTCAACTTTAAGCAACATCAGCAATAGGATCATGTGGCACATCCAGCCCTTCCCATTTGACTTCTGTCTACAAATGGCTCTAAGATTTTCTCTACCTTCAACTTCAAAGCAGTTCCCTGGAACAGATTCATTCTTCATTATCTTCTTCCTGAAGTCTGCTGCTTTCTAAAGCTAATTAACTAGTGGTCAATCTCCACTTTGTGGTGTGCTTTGATTTTCCTATTACATGCTGCCCAAACCTCTGTGCTCCAAATAACAAGACAGCAGCAACACCAGCACAACAGCTTTAGGGCATATCTGCATCCTTCCTTTATTACTGCCACTTCATGTTCCCCTGGCATCTGAAAATGCAGTGTTGGAGAAAAAAAGAAATCCTTTACGTAATATGGAATGAACACTTCACTAAATTGACCCCACTGTTCAGAAGTGAAAAGACACACCTCTCTCTCTAAGGAAAATGCTGTTGTGAGATTCCCTCTGCTTTACCCCAGCTCCAATAAGTAATGGGGTTTTTTTGGCCTGCTGATACTTCATGCACACAGAAATCTTTAGAGGAATTCTGAGAACAATCCTTTCTCCTTCATCCCTAAGTTACTGAACCTTTCAGGTCATGTGTATAGCTCAGTTGGGAGAGCATCAGACTCCTAATCTGAGGGTCAGGGGTTCAAGTTCCCATCCAGGTATGAGGCTTGTCAGAGTTGGGCTGATGGTTGGACTTGATGATCTGAAAGGTCCCTTCCAACCTTGATTATGAAACTATGTCATGGCTACAATTCCTTTGTGAACTCCTTCCTGCCTCCCATTAATTACCAGTTATTATATCCCGGCCTCATGCCTCAAATGTGGCCACATCCAAATTCATTGTCATTTTAATGATGTTCATAAACCTCTTTATATTAAGTTTGGCCAAGACCACAAAATATATTCAGTATTGCTCTCATGGTGAACATTGGAACATTAAAGTATTTTGTACTTACAGTGGGACTGAAGACCAGTGTAATGTGTTTGTGATAACCAATAGCAGTGAATGAAACTTGAGGCAGAGTGTAGTCATACTGGGCTTTTGACAGTGTAGAATCCAGGAGCACCACATAATTCTGTGGGTAAAACACACACTCAGTCTGAAGCATCAGTTGCAGTCCGGGATAAAATTATGATTTCAAGGCCAAAGTAGTTTAACAGGCTACAAATCTTCTGAGACACTGGCCACTTTGGCATGAATACCGTATTGCAGGCACAGCACAAGTAATACCTCAGTGTCCTTAGAGAAACAAAATTGAGCTAAGCCAATTATTTAGCAGAATCCTTACCTCTCCATCTCGGAGCAGTGGTGGGAAGTGGAAAAACAGAGACAGGCCTAAGTTGACTGTGTGAATTGGATTGTCAAGATTTTCACTTTTGTAGAGCTTCACCTGTGAGGGAGCGAAGAGAGAACAAACCTGAGCCTGGATCACAATGGATATTTAAGGCATCCCTCATCTTAAAGGAATAAAAGCACTTCAAAATTCTAAGCTTTATAAACAAAAAATTGTTAAGTAAGAGCACTCTAATATGTCAAATCACAGAAACAGTCTGTTTACAGAACTTAAAACAATTTAGGAAAAAATGATGTCTGACATTTCACATATCTAGGGCATTAAAAGTAGTCTGTGCTGTGCATCAATCAGAACTGAGCAATTCTTCTAATTAATCCCAGCAGTTTCACACCAATGTGTAGCTGGGAGCTGTTTCCATTTCTCCATTTGCTTGATTTCAATTTTCTACACATATTTAATAAGCTAGACATCCTCAAGCTATGGAATGTGACTGAAGTCCTTAGAAAATAAGAGTCTGCTCAGAAACCAGTATCTTACTTTCCCCACAGACAAGGCATCCCAAATCAGAGAAGCAGACCCAGAAATATACAGGCCAACTGAAGAAAGTATTTCCTAAACATATTCCCACAAAAAATGGAAACATTAAGGTGGAAACACTAAATAAAAACAGTGAGGAAGACTAGAATCTTAATTCTATGCAATATTCAAATTCACCTTTATTAAATATTAGTTGTACTTCTGATTTAAAATGTGTGCTCTGTCTATTCACTAATTTCCAGTCACCCTGCAAAAAAATATTGGGAAACCAGGGACAAATACAGAGACAAAGACGAAAGGCTTGAACTTACACATAACGTGGAGAGATATTCAGAAGATGTAATTACATTTCCACTTAAATCAAATTGATTAATTTGCCGGAATGCTATAATATTAACATCATCAATGTCACTGTTCCCAACCTGCAATATAAAACCCAGTGATAGTTTTACCAACAGAGAACAATTAGTACAACACAAATATTGCTCATAATTTTAAGTAAAAATTGAATTTTGTTCTATACAAACATGGAAACCTAAAGGCTTTCCAACTGCAAGTACTTTTCCTCCACAGTGCACAGTCCACATTTACAGATTTCTACATTATCAGTACAAGGCTGATGACACTAAGTTAAACTAAAAAAATGGAAGCAGTTATCAAAAGCATGCACAATTTTGGAAGAGGCTGAGTTACACACAACAGGACTGCCTGATATCTGAACACTGCAATCAGCACTTTGCATCTGAGCTGAAAGACACATTATTACCATGCTAGGATGTACATATAGCTGAGTAATGGGGAATATGTTCATATCATTACATTATCTATTTCAAAAAATACATAACTTCATGCTCTTCGAAACTATTTGAAATACAAAACATTTGTGTTTCTCCGTCTGAACCCTGAGCAAAGTAAGGATAAACATTTGCTCAAACAAGAACTACAGTTCCAACACTTCTCTCTCCTGTAGAAAATGGCAGACCAGCCTGGATACAGTTAGTACAAGCTGCTGTTACAGATATCACTTGCTTCATATAACTCTTCTATGATTTTCTGGAATTTAGGTTGTCATTTTCTTCCCTTCCAAATTAACAAGAACTTAACAAGAAGACATGGGACCTGAAAGACTTCTACCCTCCTATTTTCCTGCAAAGGAGGACATCCTGGTCAAGCCCATGTCCGAGCTCAAATACTGTCTCCCACTGACAAGTTCTGGACAGCTAAAAAACCCAATTAACCTTTGCTGGATGTCAAGAGACAAATGCAAGGTGACTAAGCTGAATCTGTAAGGATGCAGGAATACTGAGGAAGATTTCTTTTATAAAAATTTGCTAGTCTGAATGGTAATTTCATTTACATCAGGACTGTAGATTTGGACAAAATCAAGCACAACAAAGTCTATCAGTTGATATTAAATAAGGAGAGAGCATAATATGACAATTTATGACATCCTCAAGTAACTAATATTTTGTTTCACACCACAAAAAGATGCTGAAAGGTATTCTATACATTTATTCTTGTTTCTTGATATACAATTTTTGTGGCTGGAAAAGAATCCTTTTCTTTTCCTTACTATTTGAGCTTCATCTCATTTCCATTTTAAGCTATAGTGCTGACAAACTACATGCAGCCTGTATTTAAGAAGCTAACTTGCTGAAAGCCACTTGTCTAAGCAAAATACATTCAATTGCATTGCTCTTTACAGAACTGACATAATGACTAGACAGATGCATTTTATATTTAAGTGAGACAAGAAAAAAATGATAAAATTACCTCAATTGCACGATGCTGTGGTAAAGCTCTTTCAATGTGATCGTTGCCTTCAGCTTTGAGTTGGACGTGATACACACAACCAGGCTAAAAGCAACACTCAGAGATAAATCCCAGCACTGAACAATATGTACTTTAATTACAGCAGACAGTAAGAGATTCCATTGAAATCACACTACCCACACCAGAAATTCAGCTCCCACGTTTCCTGCAGAACAGCTGCACAATGATCATCACACACACATCCCGTAGAGTGGTAAAAGTACCCTGTCACAGTATTTTCACAAGAGAATCTAAATGCTTCCCCAAATTCATTTGCTTAAGAAAATACCCTCCTTAACACCTGAACATGGCTGAACCCCAGTTGGACACATTTATTACACTGGCCAGTGTCTTGTCACTGTTCAGTGTTTATGGGAGACATCACAGTGTGCTGGCTACAAGTTCCACAGACTTATACTGGAACTTTTTATTTTTCCCTTTATTAGATGAATGCTCACTACAAGACAGAGCAGAACAGACAGAGTCCAGGGAATCTGAGCTAGCAAATGCAATGGAAAAACAGTAATTGGCAGCTAATTCATGGCACACATTTTATTTCTCTACTATCACACTAACATAAAAGTAAATGACAGAGAGCAGTCTAATCCTTACCAGAAGGCCACGCAGCCTGAATTTGCCCTCTTCATCAGTTATTGTGTCTTCTCCATAGATGCTGCAATCCTTCTGCCCCACAGCTTCTACTGAGACTCCCTGCTCAGGCTCACCATTTAGAGAAGAAACTGTGCCATAACAGCTAGAAATAAAAGGAGAATCAATGGCTACAGATGTGCATATGCTGATTTATTGCACATTTTGCAAATTTTTTTTTGTTATAACTGATGGAAAGAGTACTTAGTATCTTTAGCATGAAGAAGAAAAGGACAATTCACAATGTATAACAGTTTAAAATATTAAAATGAACTGCAGTTCAGAGACAACTTCAGGAATCCAAGTTCTGTGACCTCCATGAACTTACCCTTGGGGGTAGGTAAATGAAGTCAGATACCTGAGTTGGTCTACCATCCCTACAAAACAACAGCTACAAGAGCTCTCTCCTGTTCCACTGGACACAGCACAAGCCACTTCTAGTGCCACTGACACAGTGTTTTCATAGCAACGTTTCTCCTTAACATCCTGTTATCTGGGCCTAGCCACACACAGGAGAAAAGGCTAAAAAGCACTAATACACAGCACAATAAGGCAGGACTGCCTTCCAAATCTTCAGAACAGAGGTGTATCAGTCTGATTCAGGACACAGCATTTTGCACAGTGCTTCAGTTCTACTGACCTGTAAGCTGTTCTGTAACCAGTTATCCGAATTTTAAGATTCTGTCCTTCCTGCACTTCAATCATTTGTGACGATGGTTCAAAGCGAAACTCTTTCATCATGGGTTTAAAATAATACTGCCCTGGGCTCTGCAAAGAGGCACAAGGCAAGCTGTTTATGACAGGGATGCAAAGATGCACTAAGTACAAATCATTACATTTCTGCAAAAGCTCCTTAACAATCTGAAAGTTCTCTGTCCCAAACATAAGTCAGAAAACATGAGCACTGAAAAATAGAGAGCACATTGAACAATAAAGCAATGGAACTTCACCAGGTAAGAAAGTCTGAAGAGGGAAAGGAAACTATGGCCCAAAAACCTTATGGCAAGAGCTCAAAGACAGAAAAGTGACAAAAATGTCAGCAAGGAAACTACTCAAGCAAGTCTACACACATGTACAGATCAATAATCTAATTACATTTTCTTCCTCTAAATACTCTCAAACAATTGTCAACAAATTGACATGTTTCATGTTTACAGATCACAAATTAGTAACTAGAATCAATCAACATCATCTACTACCTGCTGGAGAGAAATCTCTTGCCAGGTTTCATTTCACACATTTCATTTACTGAGATTTTAAGTGCTGCTCACTCGGTAACCTCCATCTCTCATTGTAGGTTATGATTTAAAAGGAGCCCATACATTGCCCTGACACTTAAGAGAGCTGGTAACATCCCTGTCTTGGAGGGCAAAGTAACAAAGCACTGCACCTACAGACACAGTTAGAAGAATCTTTCAACTTACCAGATTGGAAAAAGTCAGCATGCCGTTATCCTGAGTAAGGAGGTTTGACCGAAACACCCCTCCACTGAGAGAGAGAAGAACTCCAGCAAGAGCCTGGTCTTCCTCTGATTTAATCTATTTTTGAAAAAGCAACAGTTTGATGTGTGAGGCCTGCTTTACAAAGAAGGGTGCAATTCAGAAGCCTCTTACAGAGTGCACAGATACAACAATCTGAACTGGTGGAAATGGAAGGTTTGGCTTCTGCTGCAGCTGGTTCAGCAAGAAAGGCAGCAAATGCAGGTAGTGTTTCTAGCAGGTCTAGGGTTCTGGGTATGGATCTCCCTCCCAGTTTTCTTTTCTCTCTGATAATAAGTCTCCATTCTCCTCTCTATGAAGATACCTACTACCTACATCAAGGACAATTCAGACAGAGTTGGAGACAAAGCCACAGCCTGAGTTCAGTGCCATCACAAGAATAGAACATCACAAAGACCATGGTGGGATGGCTTGGAGATGGGTTTTCCCTGCTCACTGCAGGGGGGTGGACTAGATGACCTTTGAAGGTCTCGTCCAACTCAAGTCATTCTATGACTCTATGATTCTATAACATGCTGAAGCCTGAAACGAAGTACCCCAAAATATGGAACTAGGCCTTAGGTAGAAAATACATAATAAAAATCACCTTGAAGGATGAAAATCATTTAAACAAGGTGAAGCTCTACAAAAGCAAATGAAGCCAATCTTTTGTATTGCAGCTCCAGTTTTCACTCTATAAACATCACAAAGTATCTTCTTCATGGGAAGTCATGGTGTACAACTACGCTGATCCACTGAGTTTTGTTTCCCCATAAAAAAACTATCCTCAAATCCCACACCCATTTGTGTTTGCCTTGGACATATGGGTGAACTTTTTTTGCCTGCTTTGCTCTAACTGCACACATTATTCATTTAGAACTCAAAGGGTTCAGAACATTACCTCAAATGTCACCCCAGCAAGAGCAAAAGCTTTGAAGTCCCCAACTGTTCCTTCTACTGCAGTCAACACAAACCCTTCTTTCTGAGCAGAAACCGTATATTCCAAGTCACTGTGAAGTGGCCCAACACTTCAAATGAAAGGAAAGAAAAAGTAGTTTTTAGAAAAAGCAACTGGATATCACACACACATTGTGAAGTCACCACTGCACTTAAAGAATATAAAATATCAAACCAAATCTGTTATTACCTGTAAGCACCTTTGTCATCGGTGAAAACTGTGATGAGTGGAGAAGTTGCTCCCTTTTCACCAATGACAATCTCAACACCTTCCAATTCAGGATGAATTTGTCCTTCCAGAAACAAGCCTGCTTTTCCATGAATCTCTATCAGCTTTCCAGGACAACTCTCTTGGTCATTGCAAAGGAGATTTAAAACAAAATAAAAAATACACTCACTATTCTGTTTTACAGAAAGTTTAACCACTTCCAAAGTGATCAGTTGATGTTCTTCTACCTTAGAATACAAGATCTAAAGTATCTCAAAATATCTTAAAACATCTGACCATTCACAAAATCAGTAACTAAGTTCCAAAGATATAAGCACATTTCCTTAGGTATCTACTCCTTTCAAACTAGATTTTACCCATATTTACCTCCACTAACAACAGTTTCCACGTAAGGCGGGTAGAAAAGCAGCTCTTTTGATGAAGGTGTCACAGTAATTTTCTCTCCAGATCTATAAAACACATATAGAGGTATGATTAGAAGAAAACTGGATTAGCAGCTCTCATGTAGAACAAAGCAATGGTTATTGACTCAAGAATTTATCTAAATACTCCAAGGAAAAACTATCAACAATAAACTGAGCAAAATTTGTATTATGTGGTGGTAGCTTGCATCCACCTGAAAGCCCAAGAACAGACAAAGGCATCCACCTCACAGCCCAAGAACAGACACAGGCATCCACATAGCAGTTCTTTCCTATATGGAATATATCATTATTCTGTTTGGTGGAAAAACTATACATCTGCAGCTTGGCATCTACCTTGCCCAGTAGGAAAATTCATACAAGAATGGTCCTTGGAGTTCCTCCACCATTTCTTGCACTGGTGGCTTTGTTCCTTCCTCCTCTTGACCCTTCTTCTCTCTCTCTTGTCGGCGAGCCTCAATTTCTGCCAGCTGCTGCTCCCTACGTAACTCCTGTACAGATTTCAGGGGTCCCAGAACTAAGGCAGGTTCACTGTCAATGGATGACCTGAAAACATGGAAGAGAAAACAAACTCATCTCCTTTCTTAATGAGGAATAAGAGATTGTATTTCTGTTCATTAGTGCTTCTCTATCACAGGATATATATTTTTAAACCCATACCTTTTTAATTCTTCTACCTATTCCAAGTATAACTGAAGCTTTTAACCTCTATATCAATGTTACTACTAGAAAGAGTCATTCATAAAGCTACACGTAATCTCTTTTTCCTCCCCTTTTTATAGCCTCAAGATTTCTTTGTTCTTACTTAATGGTAATAGTCACATCCATCAGTTTATCCGTTACAACTGTTCCAAGGACATGGTGTCGAACTGCAGTGAGTGTCAGTATACTAGGAGAGGACCTGTAAACCAAAGTGATAAAGAGATTAATTCAAGATCTCCCTCCTAATTAAACTAATCAAATCTTATTTAGCAAAATTTATGCTCCCATCTCTAAGTCTGAAGTGCTTTATGAAAGATGATACACAAACTACACAGAAAAGCTGCAGTGCTGATGATGGCATGCTGTAATGGGAGCATTTTCCAGCTCCCTTTTCCAGCAGCAGAAGAAAGCTCTGTGAAAGCACACTGAGATGTGTAAGATCAGAAGCAGATTTTGTTCTTACGTGTCATAAGTGTAATACTCATGCTCAAACTGGTGGCAGGAACGTGGGGTCACTTCATATACACCTGTAAACATTAAGTCAAAGAATGACCCTCTGGAAAAAAAAGAAAATCAAGCTTACTGTGTTGACTTGAATTCACAAGGTCACATGAGACCTGAGACAAAGAAACAATTACAAGATGCAACTGTATCTACTGCCTCTCACAAGACTAATTCCCTCTGTTCAGTCATAGATCACTAAGGGAAGCTGTGCAGCACTTCTAATGTGCACTGATGCAAAATACAATTAGGCATAACTACAGATAAATATAATTACAACAGACTGAACAAGCTCAGAAGGAACCTGTCATGGTCCCAAAGCTGATACCCTTTGACTGATTACAGAACAACTGTATTACCATATTGTGAATGAGGCCACTGGCTCTAAGGATGAAATGTTCAAAGCTGAAAATGTATTCAAACCCCAGTATATTTGTCAATTGTTTTGCTAAGGAGCCATAAAAACTCATGATGGTAAAACATTCTTTTTTCCCATTACAGGTAACTCTGTGGTACTTTTAAAAGTTCTCTCTCAACCAACAGAAATGAAACTTAAATTAGAATGTGACTGACAAGTAGAACTCACTAACAGAATCCCACAACTAACAAAACAAAATTATTTTAACTTGATTTTTATTCATCAAAGTTTAAAGCCTTTCACTGTGTAAAAAAAAATATTTTACTTCTGGAATCCATATTTAGATGAAGGATAATTCTAAAAATGTACAACATTTATATAGAGATGTCAAATAAAACAATGCCTCTCAGAAACAACTTTTTTTTGTTTTTTTTTTCAATTCCCAGCAGTATTAGTTGACTGGTTCTTTTTTTTTTTTAAAACTAGCACTAGAGCCGTTACCTGGCTTTGAAAGACAGACTCTATTAACTCCTTTGGACAGGTTATAAACTCCGACATTCTCTGGTCCATTTCCATCCTGATAAAATTCCTGTGAAGCCACAATACAGTCCACTATTAGTAACTACCAAACAACCAAATAAAAACAGGATTTGCCTGGAGATACATTAATGCTGCTTTTTTACAGCAGCTAACACAAGGCCATTTTACCAAGAGATAAATCTCAAAAGCACTCTGAACATCAATAATGCTGTGCTATGACTCTCTAGAGACATGAGAAAGCCTTGCTCCTGGGCATAATCCAAGCTACCTACACAAGTTCATTAAGAAAATACAATGACATTTGTTACAAGCGTACCAGTGTAATTGCATGGGAAAGAGAACACCTCAGCATATATCCTGTCTGTCTGAATTCTACTCCTGAGACATCTTCCTCTGTGACTTCCAACTCCAGAGACTTATTCTTCCAGCACCAGTCTTCATGTACAATGCTTACTGTAATACACACCACACAAAGCATTCTAGTAATGTACAACTTTGTGGACAAAAGCTTGAATCACTCTGACTTCCCTAACAATAATCTTCAAAGCCAGACATACAATGGCTGTAGTAGCAGACCAGGCTCACAGCACTGCAGCACCACCAGGAATCCTGCACATCCCTAAATGAAAAGCTACTATAAAAGGGAATCATGAAGTCTGGTCACCCTAGAAAGTTCTGTGATATGCACTGTCATTGTGATAGTCAAAGCTACCTAAAGGACATCAGAATTTAACTACAACTTCACCCGGTGGAAAGATTTTCCGACTTTGGTACAAAAGGAGCGATGTGTGTATATATTTTTTCTACATCTTTCTCTGCAAAACTATTTTCACAGTAGGCCGAGGCAGGCTCATCAAAACATGGATTGCTCTCAGGACAGGTATTCATACTCATGGAACAGAAGAACTAGGATGTGTTTGGGACATGTCAGTTTATGATAAAGCCTTTTTTCCTCACACAAGCCATGTAGGCCTTAAAACTCAGGGCCTGAGTAACCTGTAACCTGACAATGGTTAAATATACAAGACTGAGAAAACTTATACAATGCTAAGTACTGTTTTTCTACATTCTCTCAAGTTTCTGAACTAGTTCCATGCTGGGCACACAGTGAATCCATTATAATAGAAGACTGCAAATTAAGTCACAAATTCAGCTCCTAAGGAAACATTTCACTAAGTTCCCCATAATCCTACCTTTGTATTTGCCAGGTAGCACGTTTTCAAATGTGAAGGCCACCGAGTCCTTGTTTCCAGAGAGCTGCAGGTTGCGTTTTTCACCCTGGCGGCTCACAGACTGTAATGTCACCATCAGATCACCACAAGCATCTGTGCAGGAAAGACAGCAGAGATTGAGACTTCATCCCAGCATTGCAGCTTTACCTCCAAAACCCTCATTCCAAGGAAGCTTCATGTTTACTAGACTAAAATGATTACTCTTTTCCAATAGAGAACATTTCCAGTTAAAACTGTTACTTCTTAAGCATGTTTTACCAATGCTTTTTTGTATTCTTCAGGAAGTTCAAGATCGTTAATCATACTCTTTTATGTAATGGCAAGTAATAACCAGAAGCCAACATTAAATTTCTGAGTTCACCTTGCTTTGCAGAGACTACAGTGCCCAGAAAACACCTGAGAGACAAGTCCCAAGAGGATTCACAGAGGAAAAAGGAAGGCTAAAAATAACAAATATCAACCTCTGATCATAACTGCTGAAATCAGTGAGTAATCATGAAAAACAGCAGGAAAGAGGACCTCACGTTAAAATAAAGAAAACAAAGCTTACATATGCCATTGCAAGCTTCTGTTAACAGACTGTCCAACAGGTTTTTAGAGATGCTGGGATTTTTGTGTCTTTTAATGTGTTTTTATGTCTTTTTTTGCCTCCAATATTTGTTATTGATGTACAGTGTCCCTAGTGGCAGACAGAAGCATTTCTTTCCAGAAATTACTCATCTGAGGAATGCAAACAGGTCAGAATCCCTTCCTGAGTAAGGAATATTTACTTATTCATAGTAATTAAAAATAGGTGCATAACTTTATTCCAAATGTTATTTGTATTCCCAATTAGGATGGAAGGTCTCCCAAAAAAAGCACCACTTTACCTATCTGCTCACTTTACTCTTCTGCTTATGGGGCAAAGCACAGCAAGTATCTTGATGTAAACAGCCTGCATTCACACGTGCAGTGTTCAAGTCCTCTGTGTCCATTCCCACTCCAATTTCAAAACTGACTTACCTAAACAAGAGATCTTCCCCGAGACAGATGCCAAAAACTGAGAGAAGGTGACATCCATTATTGGTCTGTCTGTAACAGTAACAGGGAAGATTTTGGGTTTCAAAGCCAATCCTGCTCTGGTCTCAGCCTCTGGAATTATTACCTGTAGAGTATGTAGTACCAACACATCATCAGCTATTAGACATCAGTCCTAATGCACTCATTCTGCTGAGTTCAATACACATGAGAAATTAGAAAATGGAAATTTGCTATAAATTCCTGGCAAAGCAAAACCTCCTGGATATGCTTTTCAAAAGTACATATCAAAAATTCGCCAAAGAACTGCAATGTAATGGAGCTAAAAATACTTCACAGCTCAGTTTTAAAAGTCTGAGTGAATTTCACTTGAGGATTCTGCTTCTACATTAGGCTATTTTATTGTCTGTAAGGACAGTTAAAGGCCTTGTAACTGTGCACTTCCTTATCATCAGCCTGCACCATCTCCCATAAGACCAAAGACACTGTGGTTATGCTACAGGTTCTGCTGTGACCTGTCATCTTCAGGAACCAGATATTACATATACATATTACATATTACATATACATTAAGAAGTCATCTAAGGGACATCACAACTAAAAGGAGAGAGAAACTAGAATTTTCAAACCCTGTGGCCTGACTTCCTCTGAACAAGTGAAAATGACAAGAAACATGGGAATCTTGCTTTCTTAAGAAAAAAATAAATAAATAACTAGTATTGTTTAAATAGTGCAAACAGGAGAAAAAGACCAGGAAAATCTCAGTTCAGCTTCTCACATTCTAGAAATTGAATGTCTAAAAATCTTCTAAAAGCTCAATTATTACCATGAAGAAATGGTCATTCTTACCTGAACATTGTATGTACCAGGTTTAGCCCTAAAACAGAATGTTCCCTGAGGGTCAGTTTCTGTTGTAACCAGTGATGCTTTGTCCTTGTCCTGAGGTGCCATGGTTACCCTGTATTTACTGATCTGTTTGACTGTGTCAGGGAAACGAGTTACAGAGATCCGGCCACACACACTGAAGCTGTTAAATAAAAGCCAGCCATCAGAATAAATATCTTGATTTGATGAGACTTGTTTTAAAACTTTCTTAAAAAGTAAACTCCACTATGTTGAGGCACTAACAGATGGATTGGAATGGATTAATTTTTAAAGAGTGCTTATATCTAAGAGATAGTACAAGCAAACACAGCGAACCTACTGTAAACTCATGTACAACTAATGGGATCTTCTCTTCTACAATGGAGCCACCTTGATGTTCTGTTATATTTTCAATTTCAAGTAACTTCCTTCACTCTTTCAACACCAAACATATCACTTCAAGCCTTTTTTTCTTTTTATTTTGTCTAGGCAGTCAGTTGACTTAATTTTACAATAGAATCATAGAA
>VZTY01031029.1:0-41034 GCA_013400935.1 Turnix velox
GCACCATGAGGGTGGTGAGAAGCAATTGGCTTTGTCACCATTCTTTTTCCTTCTCTACTAAGATGCTGGTTAAGAAGCTCTGGAGCACCAGCAGATAAAGAATCTGTGTTTCCCTTGGGGATATAGCCAGCCATTGCACAGGACTAGAAATAATGGATGTAAATTGGAAGGGGGGTAGATTCAAGGCTAGAGATAAAAAAGAAATTCTTTACAGTGAGGGTGGTGAAACACTGGAACAGGTTGCCCAGAGAGATTGTGGATTCCCCCTCTCTGGAGGTGTTTAAGGCCAGGCACTGAGCAGCCTGAAGTAGTGGGAGGTGTTCCTGTTGGAACTCGATGGTCTTTAAGGTCCCTTCCAACCTGAACTATTCTACGATTCTTGCTTTGCATGTTTAGAATTATCAGAACTGCATTTTCAGAGAGAGGAGAGAAATTAAATTTTAAGAAACTTCCATTAAAACAATAAAAAAAAAGAAATATTTGTGGTCTGACTGGAGCACTGAATATAGTTTGTGAAAGTCTCAGTGTATAGATGGTAACTGTATGATCCAGTTCTCTCACAGAATTTCTCTTCCAAAGCATGTATTTCTGGTCTTAAACTGGGTCAAAATCCGAGTTTTCCAGTCTGTTGTACATGAGCTGATACCAAGGAACATGATCTTCCAGCATGTGACTAGACACAAAAGAATTATTGATGTTTGTGATGCAAAACCCTTCTGAAAAGTCAAGCAATTCTTTTACAGAATATTAGTCATGCCACTCTTGCAGGCATTTGGGATATTACACGTTTTACTTGGAGGTTTTGAGGAAGATTCAATTAGGCCACGTTTCAAATAAGGTGTGTTAATAAATACTGGACATACATATCTGAAATAAAGACATTTAATGACTTTCCAATTTCTGGTTTAATCACAGTTATCTAATGGACACAGATACTATTTTTTTGCTGATCACATGAAAGAGGCTGATTTAAATTAAGGAAGTTAATTCCTGCAAAGCTAAATTCTTTAGGATGGTACTATTAAAGTGTTGTGAATTACACTGTTTTGAAAATGGCCAGGTTTTTTTTCTGAAAATGGAGGAGAAGTTAAGACAAATCTTAGACCTTCAGCTTATTGAGCGACCATGAACTGCACAAACCAGAAATAAAAACTGTAGAGTTTGTTCTCTTATGCTTAAAATTTAGGTGTTTTGTGTGTGTTTGTTTTTTTATGAGGGTTTTTTCCCCCAACTATTTACCCTGATAGCTACAGAACTTAGATTTAGAAAACCTTGGGACAGTTTTTTTGATCTCATTGTTAGGTGAAGTAAAAAAAGTAGATTTAAGATCAACAGTGAGAGAACTAAAAGGAATTCTGTGCTAATAAAAATTTCAGCTACTCACTTTGAAGTTTCAGGAAAACAAAAATTTTGTCTTTTTGGCTTAATGAAGTTTCATTTCAAATTATAGAGATCCTCTTGCAGATCAGACTATTTCCTTTGTATTTTCTGAGTCTCCAACTAGTAATAAAACTAGATTCTTCTTCCCACATTTTTTTAGGTAAATTCCATCGTACAGTTAGCAGAACAATGGAAGAGTCGGCTTCTTCAGTTAAAATCTTTAAATGCTTCAACAAAAGCAGCTTTGGTAAGTGTTAATGAAAGGTGGAGTTTGTCCCTCATGTCATTGTTAAATTAATCTTGGGCAAATGTTTTTCTTAGATGCATACCTTTTTTAGACACAGCCTGCAAAAATGTCCTTCAAATATCAATTTCTATTATAAAGATTTCTAAGCTGCAGTAGTTCTAATAGGTTTCCTTGTTTTTAATGAAAAAATCTTGCAGTTGTTCTATAGAAACTTTTGCTGTTATCACATATTTAACTACACCCCTGTTATCTCTAGGTGACAGGTGTAGCTTTGCTATTATTTTCCAACCAAATAGACATGATTCTTTTAGGGCATCCTTGTTTGCACCTAAGTAGCTGAGAAATGAGAATATTTGATTCCTAGATTCATTGGCAGATTTATAGTAGATCTCTGAACTGTTCTGAAAGCCTCAACAATGAGGTGTTACATTCTAGCACTGCAACCATGAAAAATATCTGGCATGAAAGTATTTGACTTGGGGGCAGGAAGACTGTGACAGTAGCCTTCAACTGCTTCTGGGAATATTTGAGAGAGTGGGAAGGAGGAATTAGTGATGAGTAACATCTACAGTTTGAAAACTGGCCCATCTTTCCATCTGTGTGGCTTTTATAGGCAATAGAAATGTGGCTGAATAGTCTTAACACTGCCTGAGGCAGGTGAACCTGAAAGTCTGAAGATGGTTTTGGATTTTACACTCACTTTTCTCTGTAATTGTGAAATCAGTGAATCAATTTGTATATTACAAATCCCTTTACTTAGCTAAGGACAGTAGTGGATCAAGATAGTTCCTCATTAACAAGCAGCTGGATCCCATGTTTGCAATACAAGTATCACAAGCTAATATTAAAGTAACCAGAACTTAAGATTGGGATTTGTTGAAGTACAGGTAGAGCAAGGGGAAATTCCCACCCTACCTTTTCTTCCATGAGCTGATGATGTTGACTTTTCCAATGTCTAATCAGAAAATGAGACCAGAATTGTTCTCCAGGATAAAAACGAGCATTTTGGTAATACCAGACTGACAAATTGTCAGGTGTGGGTGTGAGAGAAACCTCTTTGGATAAAATTTGAAGATTTATAAAAAGTAGTTGTTCTCAAGAAGGTGACAAACACTTGTGGAAGTCTAGATGCCTCAGAAAAGAGTGCTTGAGTTAAAGGCAATATTAAAACATCAAGGAGAGATTAAGTTGATTGAAGTGGAGTCTGCACCAAATAAAGTTTCAGTAATATATTCACACGCCTTGCTGTATTCAGTGCTGAAGGTGAAGAAACAGGCTTTGAAGTTTAGCTCAGAAGATGAGATGTACCAGGGTGAATGAGGAAGGAGAATCAAAGCAATGACAGAGATAAGGTTATAAAGCACACACTGAAACAGGTGAGAGATGAGAACAAGAGGTGTTTAGGTCATTGAATGATAGACAGTAATCTGTACATTGTCATATGTTTGTATTTCTGAAGTATTTTGCAAAGAATAGAAGCTTAAAGCATTTTTTTTTCCTAGGTGTGTGTAGTCCCAGTGAAAGTGACCAGGCTGAACTGGACCAGGCTGCTCTATTTTTACTTTGAGTGTTTATTGAAATTTATTTCCCTGCTTTGGAATCTATTTTTCATTTCTGCATTTTGAATTTTTTTAAAGCTATCTGAATTCAAGAACACAGCCACTCAACCAGTGCCTGCCTTTGGGTTTGGAGGACAGCAAACATCAAGCTTTGGGTTCTCAAGTAAGTTCCTGCATTAAGAACCAAGACATAAAGGTTTTTTGAGTTTTTCTTCTTCTGCAGTATTGAAATACAACAGTAGCTGGGTACATCATAATTTTGTTTTATTAATTTGATCATTGCAGGCTTTCCTGTGAACAACAGCAGTACCGGTGCTAGCAGTTTCTCCTTTAAAACAAGTTCCAGCCTTGCCAATGCATCATCTGGAAGCACCCCTGCTTTTGGGAGCTCTTGTGCTGGTGGTAATCCTCCTGCATTTGGTGTGACATCTTCTCCAAGCCTATCCCATTCTGTTGGTTTTGGCAGCCCTGCAGCTCCATCTGCAGCCTCCTTTTCATTTAAAACTTCTGAAACAACTAGTGGTTTTGGAACTTCTGGCTTTTCAGGGTTTGGCAATTCTACTGCTGCAAACCCTTCAGGCACTGCTCCGCTCACAGCCTTTGGAGGTTTTAACACAGCAGCTTCTCCCTCCCCTTCAAGCAGCAGTTTATTTGGACAGGCTGCCAGTGCCTCTGGACAGAACATAACCTCAACATCTTCTGCAGTCACAAACAACACCACATCAGAAGTGTTATTTACACCAAAGAGTGACTTATCAGCTGAAGAGCTGAGACAATTTGAAGCAAAAAAGTTTACAGTGGGAAAGATTCCTCTGAAGCCACCGCCGTTGGAGCTTTTAAATGTTTAGACCTTCTAAGTTTATTCCGAAATAACATGTTTTTGTAACTCCTGCAATATTTCAGCTATGCAATTTTGTGGCCCAGTAATGAAATAAAACGCTTCCCTTTGAGTTAATTTTTGCTCCATCAAGTCCTTTGCATTTGTAAACTTGTGGGTATAAACATTTGAACACTGCATTGTATCATTTCTTGGCTATTTTGGAATGGACCTTTTAAATAAGTGGACTAATGTCACCAAGGAGTCACTTAGCTCTCCTAGCTGATGCAGTTCAGCTTTTATGGTTCTGCTTGAGGTCACAATGCATTCATTTAATACACTTGAGGGTGGACAATCTTGGAAGCATTCATCATGAATAAGGAGCTTGTGATTTGCTATTTTGACACCTTTTAGATAAAACATCCTAAGCAGTTGCAAAACTATTTAATACATTTGTGTGAAGTGTTAGAATTTTGTTATCTAGTTCCCAAAACCTGATAGGCCTGTATAGGAGCAGTACCTTCTCTGAATTAATGACACTAAGGTTTGTATTTTGCTCACTGGCTTTCTTGTAGGCCCCCTTCAGATACCAAAAAGCTGCTTTGTAAGGGCTCCTGAGTCTTCTTCCAGGCTGGATGTAAATTAATACAAGATTTTAAAATACACTGATGAGAGTGTCAGGATTGTGGGAAATTACTGAAGAAAGCAGAAAGACAACATATAGATAATGGAACTACAGACATCTAGAAGGGGTCAATGATTTTCTGAGTGTCTGAAGATATGCTCCTACATTTATGTACTTAGACTAAGGGCTTGCCTAAGTAGAGAAAGTTCTGGGCAGAGTTACTGTGCCATAGCCATCCTGCCTTCCTGCCCTGTAGAGATTGTCTGGTTTGGGATGGGGGGGGTGGTAATTTAAACTTTTAGGTGATTTAGAATTTTCAGGATCAAGGTGGTGTCAAAGAGGTTGTAATGATAATTGGAGGTGTTGTGACAATGTAATCTGAGCTACACCAGCCTTGATCTTTCCTGAATTAATTCCTGGTTGAATTAAAGCTCATCTTTTAGGAAAGAACAAACAAACAAACAAAAAACCACAACTTGATCAAGAATAGTCACAAAGGCAGTGCAAGGAGCTGGTGAGGCTGGAACACCACTATCTCTGGTGTGAGGACAGTGGGCTTGAGGTGAAACACAAAGCTAAAACAGCATTATGGCAAGAAAAACAAAATACAAGGACATCACCATCCCTCCCCCTGCCTAACCAGCCTTTCTCCTCCCACCGTGGCCCCTTGGAAAA
Organism: Turnix velox; assembly: GCA_013400935.1. Taxonomy (NCBI): domain Eukaryota; kingdom Metazoa; phylum Chordata; class Aves; order Charadriiformes; family Turnicidae; genus Turnix; species Turnix velox. Next base: position 5,304 of record VZTY01031029.1, read on the forward strand.
TGCAACTCACCAGTGATGTCCTGCAGCAGAGACACCAGGACGAGCATCCCTCAGGCCCCACGGAGGGGCAAATAGTGGCTGCTGTCCTTCCCCACTGGTGTTAAATAGGAGAGGGGGCAGAGGTGGCTGATTTGGAACAGCTGAGGTGAGGAGGAGTCTCCAGTGGAGCCCAGAGGTGAGGGATGTGGGGGAAAATGGGCTGGAAAAGGGTTGGTGTGGGGCAGAGGCAGGAGATGGGGAAAAGAGGGATATGTGGAACCTGCCTAGAGGTAAACTGTGGGGAAAATGGAAGGACTTGAGTGTTCACCATGAGGCTGGTGAGACACTGGAACAGGTTGCCCATAGAGGTGGTGGAGGCCCCATCCCTGGAGACATCCAAGGCCAGGTTGGATGAGGCTCTGAGCAACCTGATCTAGTGCAGGATGTCACTGCCTACGGCAGGGGGGGTGGACCTGGATGATCTTTAAGTTCCCTTCCAACCCAAACCATCCTATCATTCAGGCTGATAGGTCCCCAGCCTACAGGCTTAACAGGCATACAAGTTCCTCACTCTACATATTCAGTGTGGATTACAACCATTGTGTGTCTTTTACATCACCAAGTTATTTAGATGGATTTTTCTGGTGATTGTTTTGTAGATGAAACAAGGCATCTGGTTTTTGTTATTGTTGTTAATGACCCAGGGCAGGCTTCCTGTAACTCACAAACAAAATACTGATACATTGGCCCAGAGTTCCATTTTAGTTCTTATGAAATGTGTTTTTCCAAGTGGGGTCACCAGAGCAGCACTAAAGACTTGTACAAACTAAGGCATGTATTTCTATCAGAGGTCACCCAGCTCTGCTTTGTTTATGCCACTTATTCAGATTTTTGACAGGGGAACCAAGGAACGTACCAAAATCTGTTATGCTGCTGGGTTTCAGAAATCTCCCAACTTTTTACAGAAGTTGTAAAACTCACTTTTCTTTTGTAACAAGGAAACAAATCCATGTTTGTGATTTGTCAAATGAATGCTGTAACTGCCTGAACTCTCTTATCACATCCTCTGCCCTTTCTCATATTTCATTTGCAAAGCCTCAAGTGGTTCTCAAACCTAACTGTATCAGAAAGCTACAACGGTGTTTGGGTTTTTTTTAAAGTTCCTCTATTAAAGCTATTATTTGTATTAAAACCACATTCTAGTAGGGCAAGAATTTATTTGGGGGTAAAGGCACAGAATTAAGTCCTGCTGGTAATTTCTAGGGTCCCAGGGCACATTTTAAAAGATGGTTCTGTCTTGCACTTAAAGCAATACCAGTTTTGAAGTCACCCATGCTTTTTTTCCTTATTTCTCTTCTTAAATGACCCCTTCAACAAACAAAAGCAGAGAGGAATCACAGTTAAGGACAGGCTACCTCTGATGAAAGTCCAAGACATCTTTACTAAGTTGAATTGTCTTTACACACAAGGGCACTGTAGGATTTTTGAGGGCTGCAGCTGTGCTGTGTCAGAGCTTAAAGCAGTTTCCTTCTCCACTTAAGTCACTGCTAAAACCATTGGTCTTTCTTAAGAGTACCTCAGCAGGATGCTGCTGCTAAGCTGCACTAAGATCTTTCAAGGCTCAAAAGTGTGCAAGGACTGTAAGTGGAAGTGATTTTTGCTTAAAAGAAATAACAAAATTGTAAGGCCATGAAAAATCTGAACTGTATGCAACCAAAAGAACATTGGCTAGATGTTTTCTCATGTCTTTCTAACCTACAAGGACCCAAAGAGAAAAGAGAATTTTGAAGTCTCAGGTCACCTTGTCATTAAAATATGTTAATTCCTAATTTAGATTACTAAGTTTTTTAAAAAATCATGGCTTAGCTATTTATTTCTTTTTTTAAAGAAATTTTTTTTCCAGGTCATCTCTTCATCCTCAAAGAAAAATTTAAAAAATCACTATTACAGAAACACTGAGACTTGGTATTTTGTACCACGTGGGCTTTTAAAGGTGGCTGAGAGCAGTGGGAGGTGACCTGGCCAGCAAAAGGCAAGCTGTGGATTTGGATGCAGAAGTAGATGATAAGGGGTAAGGACAGAACAGGAAGAAGCAGGATTGTCCCTATAGCAGCAAACTGCAGAAAATAAGCAACAATACATGAGTAGATCAAGGCAAATCTTCCCAACGTTTGTACTCCTACCCTGTTCTGCTTTGGGGATACTTGATGTCAATCTCGATGTTATGTCAAAGTACATGACATCATTCCTTAAGCTATAGTAATTTCCTTAAACTTCACCTTCTTGCAACTGCTTTTTTGTTTTGTTTGAGGTATGGCAGCTCTCCAGAAGACTGTAATATCATGGGCTTAAACACATAGGGTGGCAGCAGACTCCCAGATCTCACTTCACTGTGCCTTGTCTCAGAACAAGAAACATGAGGGGGATATCCAAGCACGGTGGTGTAACACCTCCTCACCAGCAGAACTTGGCTTGTGCAATAGGCCAGAACATCTAAGCTCCACGTGATATTTTCAAGTGCTTCCCTTACTTTGAAATAACAGGATTTCTGAGTCACTGAAATTCCTGTGGTGTGGCACAAACAATGATTGTGTGTGGCTTTAAACAACGATTTGAAGTTTTGGGTTCCAAGAGATCGTGGATTAATCCTCAGAGAGCAACACTGGAGCCTGACTGCATGCAGGAGAACAATCCTCTGCTGCCTCAGCAGCATCTAACAACTCCTATTGTCTCTGCCTTTTTTCTTCCAGGTGACACCAGCAGCACTGGGAGATTGCAAACTGCCAGCTAGAAGAGAAGAGGAAAAGTGTCCCTCAAAAAGTGTTAACATTTGGTCTTAAAAGTTAAGCATCATAGTAGCCACGTCACTTTCACTCTATGCAGCTGCAAGGTTTGCATGGCCAGGTTTTGGTAGTGTGTGTGGGGGGGGGAGGGACTACAGGTGTGGCTTCCCTGAGAAGCTGCCAGAAGCTTCTGCTTTGCTGGATAAGGCCATTGTCAGCTGGCTCCAAGACAGACAGACATGCTGCTGGCCAAGGCTGAGCCCATCAGTGATGGTGCTGTCACCTCTGTGAGAACATACTTAAGAAGTAGAGGAAGAACCCGTGGCTGCTGTAGGGAGAAGGCAGAAAAAGAAAGGAGCAAAATCAAGCCTGGGATAGAGGGAGAGGTAGGGGAAGGTGGTTTAGGTTTGGGTTTATTCCATTATCCTACTCTGATTAATAAATTAAATTTGTTTCCCGTGAGTCAAGTGTTATTTTGCCTGTGACAGTGATGACAGAGTGATCTCCTTGTCCTTATCCTGACTCGAGAGCCTTTCCTTATGTTTTCTCTCCCCTGTTCAGCCCAGGAGGGAAGTGACAGAGTGGCATCAGTAGGTCCACAGTGCCCAGCCAGGGACAGCCCATCACAGCAGCAGAAAGCAGTGAGGGAGCTTCACGCTGCATAAAGAACTGCCAGGAACTCAATGACCTCAGAGAACTCAAGCCTCAGAGAATAAAGCTAAGGGGCATCAACAACAATAAATTAATAACATCCAGGAGGATAAGGAAAGAAGAGCTTTCACAAAGGCATCTGGGGGAAAGGAATACAAAAGGCCTATTAATACAAGAGCACTGAAGTGAGATTGATAACCCTGGCATGGTGGAAATCTATTTAAAAATACTTGAAATGAAGGACAGTCAAAAAATCAATGAGGATGCACTTACTGATAAAAAGCACGTAAGAAAATATTTGTGAAATGTGAACTTACTGCAGCACAGAGCAGGTCCAGATGATTTGCTCTTCTGGTCAGTAAGGGAATCAGCTGATGGACTTGCTGTCATTCTGATAATTATTCAAATAAGTGACAGAGGACTAGGGATGTGCTAAGAGACTGGGGAAATACTATATCTATATCATAAGGCTTATGAAGATAGGCTGAAGGAGTTGGGGTTGTTCAGCTTGGTGAAGAGAAGGCTCAGGGGGGACCTCAGAGTAGCTTATCAATGCCTGAAGGGGGTGGGGTAAGACTTTTTAATAGGATGTGATGGAAGGACTAGAAATAATGGATGTGAATTGGAAGAGGGGAGATTCAGGTTAGATATAAGAAAGAAATTCTTTACAGTGAGGGTGGTGAAACACTGGAAGAGGTTGCCCAGAGATGTTGTGGATGCCCCCTCTCTGGAGGTGTTTAAGGCCAGGCTGGACAAGGCACTGAGCAGCCTGATGTAGTGAGGCAAAACACACCAGAACTTGTGAAAAGAGGGACAAGAAAGCAAGGATGAGTGTTTGAAACAAGCAGCCATGTGTGCCTGGCAGCCACCACTATTCCCCAGGGGCCAGCCTCAATGAGGGAACTTCTCTCCATTGAGTTTAAAGAGGCAGATAATTTATAAGTGAACATGCCTCTTGGTCTTGAAACTCACACTCATAATTGTCTGGTTTTCTTATTAAGAATAATCAAGTGAAAACCCAAAAAGTAGCTCCTCATGCAAGCTTTCAGTTTGGTCTGCAGAGTAAAGCTAAGCAAATTCTTACAACCCTACCTTGCAATAGGCTCCTTGGTGGGATTATATACACCCCCACAAAAGAACAAAATCAGATCTTGAAACAGAGAGAAGAGCAAGAAGAAAAACAAGATGTAAATGTGAACTGGCTGATCAACATTTTTCTTCAGGTGTCCAGACTGCTTTCCCTTTCCTCTGCTGGCAGAGGGGGCTTGTTCTTACCATGTCACATGAGAGATAGAAGGAACAAGTTTTACTCCATACCCCTTTTCCAGCAGGCAGATCTATTCTGTTGCTAATTGCATGGCAGGCATCAGAAAAGTGATCCGGTGGTTTTAAAGTACCTGCAGTGATTATATCCTGCTCCACCCGTAGTTCTGTTTTGTTGGGGCAGAGCACTCTTAGCAAACTAAATGCTCTCTAGTGAGCACAGAGTCATGCCTCTCTAAGCCTAAAGTGGAGCTTTATCTTTGCAAATCACATGAAATGTGCCCACTGCATATGCCCTACAAAGTAATGAGATTAGTTCTAATTATACAAAATAAACTGATCCTCCTGTAGAAATCAAACAAGCAATATTTGCATGTGTACATGTAAAAAAAACACATCACATCACTTTTATAGGGAGGCTAATGAGGTACAGGCTTGATCTAAAAAGCTTTGCTTTTTTGTCTGACCAGCACTGTCCTGTTTTCTCAGACTGACAAGCATCTGTACTTGTGATGGATTTCAATATTGGAGCACTCCTTATAGTCACATGAGAGTTTGCTATTGCAAGTATGGGTTTCTCTTGAAGTATTTGTCATAATGAAATAGAACTAAAACTCCATGAAACTGAAATAGCAGTTTATAACCCTCAGCTGCATTAAATAAACAAAAAGCCTGATGGCATTTACTGTTCCTGTATGATAAATGGGCAGTAGACAAGGTGGAGAAGAACCCTCTGTCTTTGGTATACATTCTTTTTGATGTCAGATCTTTTAGTGTTATTCCACAGTCTGTGTGCTTGCTCAGCAGCTCCCATGGAGCTGGTGACCAACAGGCCCCTACAAAGCCAAACACTGCTTGAACTTCACTGTAGGAACCTGGCAGAGCATGAAGTAGAGACTGAGCCTGCAGGCAGATCTGCCTTCCTTAAGATAAGGCAGATTTCACTCTAGATCCTCCTGCCTGGAGTACTCTTCAGACACCTCTGTCTCCATCTAACCTGCCTGATTTCCTGGAGACAGATGCTTTTACCCACTGCCATTTGTGCCTCCCACTACCCCTGAGATTCCTCATCACCTGCTTTTGCATACTGGAGGACATGACTCCCTCGGTGTCCCTACGCAGGTTTTGCAGAGGGAAATGGCCACCAGGAACCCCTCTTCTCCACAAATCCAAGCCTCTTCCTGAAGTGGGACAGAATTCCTGACATGGGAATTCACATGAGCGTGCATTGCTGACGACCCCACTGGGACACAGTATCTGTGAACTGTTTGACACCTCCAAGCCATCCTGAAAACACCAGCAGAGCTGCACATCACAGTTGGCTGCTGACACAGCTCCAGCACGACTTGTCTTTCCAGCTGCTGCTGTTTGAAGTTTCTCTCATTAGTGCCCTTTACTCACTTATTCAAAATTCATATCATAGGAGATTTCTAGCTAAATGAATCCCCCTTAACTTTTAATCATCTGATGTGCCTCTGGCCAACTACTCCTGCCTGTTCTTCCCATGCAGACATCTTTGCCTGTACTAGGAACCTGGAGATTTATATAAAAGCTCTTCCCAGCCTTAACAGGAGAGTACTTCAGCCATTTGCCTGAAATAGATGAGGGTTCTTTTCTCCTAAAAGAACAGCAATGCAGTGACAAACCTTGTGTGGCTTGTCCTCCACCCCTTCAGAAGAGAGTGTGCTGGCAGTCCTCCCACCCAGGCTGCAGATGTTGTCACCTACCAGCTGTACAACCCAGGGAAGGAACAAGCACCTCTGGGCTTCCACACAGTAATGACTGTAGTCTGTCTGCTAACAATTGCTTAATTGTCTATATCTACTATCAGCCACATTAACTTTCTTCTATTTTTCCCTTCTGAGTAATGCTCTACATGGGGTGGGAGATGTGGGGGGGGAAGAAAAAAAAAAACAAGAGGGGAGGCAGAATGGCAGGATGGGTCTTTGTCCTGGTTTGAGCTAAAATAGGGTAAATTTTCTAGTTTGTAACTTTACTTTTCAGCTGGGCATCTTCAGTCTGACTGGACTCTGAAATTAACTGCACATTGTTCAGACACTGTTCCCTCCCAGACTGATAAGACCAGGGAGTGGAATGCAAGAAGCTCTTATTTTCATTATTCACTGTGGTGATCAAGGTCAGAATGTTTGTCAGCCACCCCACCGGGGGGGNACGGTTTTGTAAATATTGTATACCTTTTTTATCTTTTCCTTTTAATTTTATCTATTATTTCATTATCTATTAAAGTAGTTTGGAATTCTTCTAAACTCACAAATCTCCTCATTCCTTCCTCTCCTCTCTTCAGAGAGAGGAGGGGGGGCCATCTGTTGCTGGGGAGGGTCCTGGGCCCAAACCAGCACAGTCTTAAAGCACTCAAATTGTTGAAATCCATGATAATGCCTGGGGAAAAAGCCTGGATAACTGACTTTTGCTTAGTTGAAGCACAAGTCCAGGTTTTCACAGGAAACTACAATGTCTGTCAAAGAGCAACACAAGCAACATAGAATCATAGAATGTGTTGAGTTGGAAGGGATCTTCAAGGTCCATATAAGCTATTCCTTGCAGCAAGAAATACATCTGGTTGTCAATAGTAGGTCCATACTGAGTTGATCAAGTTATGTGAGACATCTGACAGCATATAAGGCTGTCCTATCTATGCTGAAAAAGCAGGGGGCTCTCTCTGACATTTTCCTCTCTATTTATCTGCTTTCAGCCTGGAAAAATATTAGGTAACATTCAAGAGATTAGCAGAGTGTCTCACTATTAAACACAGTTCTGGAGAACAAACAAATAAATGCACACAAGACGCTCCTTGATCACAGCTGCAATGAACTGGTTCTGGAAGCAAAGAGATTTTCTCCTACTTAAGTGGTCACTGGACACATTCCATCCTTATGATGATCTACTCTGAGAAGGTTTATTCTTCCAACAATAACAAAAGAAACAGTCATGAACAGAGGGAGTCCTACAAAGTAACTAAACAGTACATGAGAACAACCCGTGGAGGGGTTTTTTATTGTTTTTAAAAAACTGTTAGTGTGTGGCTGTAATTTATAGCTACGTGTCCAAGGTAATTTACTCAGGAGCCTGTATATATTGCAGCACTTTGGTGTACAGGAAGAGGAAATAAATTCTTTTTTACAGCATTCCCACCTCTGCTGCTGGGTCTGTGGTGATTCATGCAGCCCAGGAGGTCAGCTGGAGGACTTGAGGGCTGAGGAGCCCCAGTGCACACTCTGTGTCTTGCCTGCCTTGCTCAGCTCTCAGACACATCTCCAGAAAAGATGCCCCAGAGCTGGGACATGGGCTGCCAGCCACCTAAATGTGTCCCTCTGGAAGCAGGTCTTCCAAACAGCAATTTCAGTTTCTGACATGGTGCAGGGGAGCCAGAAAACTGCTGAGCTCCAATTCATGCTGTTTTCTGGTTTATATTCAAATTACACAATTTTAACAGGTTTGCTAAGAAAATAAGATGGTTTTGATTATACTGTCTGATCATCTGCCTGTGATTCCTCCTGCACCAGTCTTTTTTTTTTTTAAACCCCATGGCCAATTTCCAGACACTTAAATCTTGAGGATGACTGTATTCCCATAGCTGTAGTAACAACTGGCAGCTGGATGAGGAAGGAGACCAAAACTAGCATTGCAACTGAAAGAAAAAGAGCAAAAACACAGATGCTATGAATACTGTTAACAACTGTCTGGCTAATGAGCACACATGTAAACTGAATACCTAGAGAAGTCTCTGCCAGATTTTTGCCCCATTGGGGTATTACAGAGGACAAAGGGCATCAAACTACAGAAAACAAAGTTTCACAAGCACATTCTGTGAACCCAAACCAGCTGGTTTCAAATATCAAAGCAAAATTCTTTCACATCCAAACATTAATTCAACCCAGGAACAAGGAGCAACAGTATATTTGTAAGTTCAGCTATAACTTCACATTGGATTGCTAACTTGCTCCCAATTTTATACTTAACTGAAATCAATGAAGTTATTCAAGCTCCAAGAGCTGCGCTGCCAGACCCCAAGCCTCATCACTCCCGTGATCCTGCCATTCTCCCAGAGCTTATGAGAAAAACAAAATAATTGCTGAAGAGCTTCTACAATGAATCAGAAACCATTGATAATTTTTCACTTCAACATAACTGGAAATAACAGTTGTACTAAAATTAGACAATTGTTCTAATTTTTTTGCTCTCTGTCCAGTTTCTACCAATATTTACTCACCCATTACTGCATCACTAAACCTTCATCCTATCTTATGACCCACTTTGTTAATTTGCTTGCTCTTTCTTTTGGGAGAGAATAGTATTTCTGCCAAAATACATGTGAAATTTTTCAAGACATTTCACATATTCTCAGATTATTTTGAAGAGAGTGCTGGTTGCAAATATCACCTGAGAGGATTTGCAACATATTCATCCATCTACTAACCTTAAAACTTTCTCTATTTGCCTTAAGTACAGGAAAGTCTATATGGGAATGACCCAAGAAGCCCAAACAGCCACCATCTCCCTTTGCTCAAACTGGAGGGAATGGACTGGAAGTGTTCAAGGCCAGGCTGGATGGGACTTTGGGCAACTTGGTCTAGTGGAAAGTGTGGGGTTGGAACTAGATGATCTTTAAGATGCCTTCTAACCAAAACCATTCCATGATTCTGTTTTATGACCTATAACTATATGTAGCCTCCTTTACTTTGCAGGGCAACCACTGCCCCTAAAAAAGGCTCCATAACATTGAAGGTTATTGATAATTACATTTACAGCTGCATGATATTTTTACATAGTGCTATGTTTGCAGTTCTTATTTTGCTTAAAGTATTACTAATGCTCCCACCTCTTGGTTTTCCTTCCTTACATTTAGAAAATAAAATTAGTTACTTACCCACAGAGTAGAGTACAGTAGCAGGGGAGTCTCCCTCTTCTCATTCATGCATCTTTTTCCCTGTTGCAGAAGAAGCTCTGAACACTCCACCTCAGTTTCAGGCTTTGGAATTTCACCCTAGATAACAAACACCAAGACATAGTAAAGAAGCTCCCATTATATAGCCATTTGGGCTGTACATTACATTTCTTTACATTTGTCCATGCCTTGATTAAACTTCTTGATTGGAATAAAATGCAAACACTTGGGTAAGTATTAGTAATCAATTAGTCTGTTCTCAGCACCCATCTGGTGTCATTTTTGCTTGTTATCAGAACATCCCCAGCAGCTGAACTATTAGGAAAATTGCTCAGTGAAGAATAAATTATAACCTGAGTTTCCTTCATGTCCATATCTTTGCAAATGCTGGTTTTTCTTCTGCTTTTATTGTTCATTCTACTAAGCCGCATTCAATAACCAGCTTTTCTTTGCATTGTGTAGTAACAGAAGAACTAGGTACTCACAAATGTAGCAAACAATTGGTAACTAAAGAGATCAACTTATCTCTGTTTTCATTTGATCATTTTACTCTTATTTCATAAAAACACAGCTTTTTGCCTTCATCCAAACACCGTTTACCACAACTGCAGCACAAAAAATTAATGTAAATTTAAAAAGGTCAGAACATGCAGTCCATTTGCCTTGTCTTCACTTCTCATTTCTTTCTTTTCTTCAGAATTGTTTCATTTTTTACACTTTGATATCAGACACAGCAGAGGATTACTCAAATTGCAAATACTACGCAGGCTACTCAAATTGGGGAAAAATGCCCTTTACTGAGAAGAACAGCAACTACCTTACACTGGATCTAAATTATTTTTTATAACTCTACAAATTCTTTCCACAAGCAGCAGAAATGAACCATTTACAGTGAAGATATAACCCTTCATGTCAGGCATGGAAGAGCTTTCTCCTCCTTCCTTACCACTGGCACACAGCAGTGCCCTGAACAACCAGCCACCATTAAGCAGCATGGCTGAAGGAAGATTTGTCAAGCTATTTTGCTCTTTTAGGAGTGAAAATTTCAACTATACATCTGAAGATTCCTCTGTTACATGGTGCCCACGCATTTTTCTGTCACGATTCTTACCAAGTCATATAAAATTTCCCATGGAGAGACCCTAGCTCTGGTGCTAAGTGCATTACACATCCTAGACAGAGGGATTTTACCCTTTGTGCTTCACTTAATCCAGGGATTGCAAGTAGGCTGCTGTATTAAATCAATTTGTTTGGTTCTCATGCAGTAACACATTTAAGTCATGTTAAGTTTTCCAGCATTGGCAAAGACAGTTGAAATAAAACATCCATATTCCTCTGCAGATTAAAAACAAAATCAGCATAAATTTACTGCTTCTATCACAGAGAATATAAATAAAAGACACAGAGATAAAATCAAAATCCTAACTTCTATATATTTAATATATGTAATGATATATTTCCCTGCCCACATGCAATCAGAACTGTTGAAGATTATTATATAATGTGCTTGGGAACAGGGCATTAAAAATATACTTTTCTCTCAGTGAAAGGAAAACAGCCATTCTGTTGAAGATCTTCTGTAAGTAACCCATGCTGATCTGAGGGCTGCACAGCCTGGACTTCCTCCCTCCCTTGCCAGCACCATTCTGGGACATCTCTGCCTAATCCTGCCACCCACAGCATCCAAAGTGGAGCCTGAATGGGGGAATGGGTGAGTTATGGCACAACCAGGCTGCTGCTCCTCTGCCTCACCAGTTAACTCCTGCTCCAGCAAGCCCTGACTACTCTTGTTTTTCCAAGTGGAAAAACACAAACCCATCCAACCTTTTTCCTTCTGTTTCCCTCCAGGCTCCCAGATGAGTCCTACTCAACACTGTCAGATTGAGGATCCAAGGTGGATTTAAGTCATAGAGCAACAGTCAGGCAATATTTCCCCTGTTCAGGTGTAAAAAGGAGAAGGCAAAGAGCAGAAAAACACTAGATCAAGAGCTGTTACACTGCTCTAAAATACCTGCACGTATCAGCTCCCCTTGTTTGGCATTAAATTTCCTTTAACACCATCAATGTTACTATCTAAACTGGGCCTCTAGACAAAAAGCTGACTTCTATATAATATTTTCATCATTTTTCTCCCCTGTACACGTCAGACTCCCGAGGATGAGGTTACTGTCTGAATTAATGTCATGAGTCAGTGGGAATCCAGTCCAAAAATGCAGAATTTTGCTCATATTCTTGCTGTTACCACATTAAAGGTATGCAAGACTGAACTCTGGCTGCCATTTATCCTGACTCCTGTTTCAGGGAAGTGCTGAGGTTATTCCTTAAGTGGTCAAGGCAATTTCATGGGACCATAAAACAACTGAGTTTCTGCACTGAACTCTTATTCCCAGTCCATAATAAGTGAAACACAGCATATCCAGGGAATAACATACAAGTGAGTACATTCAGTGGCTATTGTTTCTTAGAAATACTTTAAAGGAGAAGAGTGGTTGTGAGATCACTTCTCCTTCAGTGTCTTCCCACCAAAATGACTATATAGCAGATATTCTTATTAAGTATATTCTTTAATTAAGTGTATTCTTTTATTAAGTATATTCTTTTACTAAGTATATTCTTTAACCTTTCTGGTTGGGTTTCACTGATTTGATTGATCCTGGATTACTTTTTTTCTCTTTTCCCTGGCCAAAATATCAATTAATATCTTTGGAGAAAATAGAATTTCACAGCAATAATTTGGTTGCTCTCTCTTGAGCTAAATAATAGGAAATCCATTTTCCAAAACCTCTCTGAGGGAGGCCTTAAAGGATTTCATAATAATATGATGTAAAATATGGGTCTCAGTCATAATCAGGCACTTTCACAGCAATTATCTGCTCTTCTGATTGAAAGAGGACTGTGCCTCGATGAATCATTGTGAATATAAACCACATAACTAACAGTTCATTAAATCAGTATGAGAAAAGCAGTAAAATAAAACCAATGTCCAGACTGTAAATGAGCTGTGGCAGCTTCAAAACTGAAAGTGGGTTGGCTGAGGTGCACACAGAGCCATCCAGAACCTCACAGAGGCCTTTAGAAGACCATGAACTACAGCAGCAGAACATTGGCACTATCAGATAGCTACACCATCTTTTTTAAAAAAGAAAAAAACCTGCCAAAAAATCACTGAATAACATGTTTTCATCACAAAATAATCCTCCACAATCGCATGCTGTGGTCAAGTGCCAAGTTTATAAAGCTCAACTTCAACAGGAATTTGGAGAAAAGTATGACTGCAAGGAAATACCTTTTCCTAAAAAAAAAAAAAAAAAAAAGAAGTGTAAATAACTCAAAAGCAAAAAAATGAAAGCACTAAAATCACAAAATGCCTGTTTATCCAGTCGCAAGGGTTAATTTGTCTTTCAGAGATAAACTGAGCTGGATGGTGCCATAAGCTGATCAGGAGGTTTTGCAGAGTTTTTTTCCCCCAGTACAAGAATAAAGACTTGAGATGGCTCACTTAGCTTTTGGTAGTGTAGCTTTGTTTATGTGTTCAGCTCAGTCAGCTGATGGCCACTGCCCCATGTGAAGTGAGGCACAGATGATTTCTTTCCAGAAAGGGAAATTTGTCCAGTTTTAAGCAGAGTTCCCCTAAGAGACCACTGGTAGTGTCAGACAGCTTTAACCTAAAAGTACCTGGTTGCCAAAACAAGTTTGTCTCTTTTTCCTCTGCTGGTTTGGCCAGAAGTCAAATCTGTTCTTCAAATCCCCTCTCTTTTTTTACTTTTTCATTTTTTTTTAAGTTTCTGTGATTGACAATTTCTGTACTTGTGATAGTGGTGCAAGTGTGGCAGCTCTGTCACAGTCTAGACATGCAGGTACACATGATGTACTCACACCCTGTCATCTGACAAGCCTTCAGGTAGCAGAGATGTTTATCTTCTCAGTGAGTTTTAATAACTTAGGTGCTAAAGCTGTGAAGTTCCAAGCACCTCCTACCCACCCACTTCTTTGTCAGATTAAGCCTTTAATCTCTCTCAACATGTATTTCTTTGCTGGGAGAATATTTAGGATATATTTTAAATCTTCTTTCTAGTTTATTTAACTGGGAAGTCATTCCACAGGACCACAGAACATCAGGGATTGGAAGGGACCTCAAACGATCATCTAGTCCAATCCTCCTGCAGGAACACCCAGACCAAGTCACACAGGAAAGCATCAAGGGGGGTGTTCGAATGTCTCCAGAGAAGGAGACTCCACAACAGCAGGTTTCAACTGGGAAGTTGTTTCTCTGGCAACAAGAATAATGTTAAAAAACAATGAAATTAATCTAAAAATCTGGTGATGAGCAGCCAGTTCCAAGCAACCCTTCAGTGTTGCAGATGGACTCATTTTCAGACATAGCTACAGCTGGGACACATGGATGAGTCAGCTCAGTTTTCAGAGGGTCCCTTTGTCTACCCCTTTCATGCTTTTCTTTGGCTTTTTTATTCTTCTCTTCACTTTTATTCTTCTCTTCACTCCTTTCACATCTCTCTTCCTTCTAGTTCTTTTTTTCCCTTCTTATCTGGTTTTATCTTCTCCTCTTTCCTTGCTGCTGCTGCCGGATGTAGCCACTGCACAAGCAACTCAAAACATTTTCTGTGTCAACCCTCCAGGAATGTGTAGTTCAAGGCCCAAGACCCAAGGAGGGAGAATGCAAAGGAGTGGAGCATCACAGTAGGGCCACCTTTTAGTCATTAGCCCAGCCCTGGTGGGTTTGGATTCCTCTAACCACAGCCCCAATCCTCAATGCCCCTGAAGTCTATTTACAATGTGTTTAATAATTTCCAGCAGCTGGCCCTTATTGAGACTGTCACTCAACATTTATGTAACAATCTCATGTATCAAATAACATGGCAAAAAGCTCCATTCTAACCAACTTTATTGTTTTTAGGCTGATAAATTTTTGTTTTTAATTAACAGGCATTTTTTTTTTCAGCAGTTTTTTTTTTTCTCTGGAGTTCTCAAAACCCTGTTGGGAACCAGCATTCAAATCTCTTTTCTCCCCAGCAGACTTTGGATCAGGACCCCAGTGCTGAAACACAGTGTTTGAAGGTCACTTTTCACTTCTAGGATCAACAACCTGGAAACAAAGGAGTGCAATTAAACTTAATGTCCCACGGGGTTTAAAAAAATCACTGTGGATGTCTTCAAAACCTGACATTTCAACTGGGAGTAGCTGATTTAGTAACAACAAAAAAGCAGCAATCACATGAGGACGCTGCAGTCATATGAGGTTTTTTTGCATAGCCAGTCCCTCTCCTTTCTGACAGATAATGAGGAATTGGTTTAAACAAGCCTGGTATCCCTAAGGCTATTTTTTACCTTCACCCTCCTCCTTAGCTGCCAGCAGGAGGGAGGGTTGGCTCCAGCCAGGTGGGTGCTGAAGCACAGAGTCTACTCATACAAGATGCACAGGATGGGACACCAGAGCCTGTGTCACTGAGAGAAGAACTTTGGGCAGTGACAGCTAATAGGAAACACTATAAAAATGGAAGATACTAAGAACAAATAAAAATAATACATAGTCACAGCTCTAAAATCTTTTGTGTTGTCCAACTTTCTAATTTCTGGCTGGCCAGTGCCTCCCTTGCCAGTGCTATACTTTGGGATCACTGAAGCCTGTCTTGAGGACCATACCTGCTTCTATGCCATGTCATTTCACCCAAGTTTGTTCTGTTTTGCAAACAAAAGCAAGAGACTTCACAAGGCTGCCAGGGCCACAATGAACTTCAGCCTGCAGAAGAAAACCAGGGCTAGTGGAGCACAAGGGGGCTGGAAATAGATGATCTTTCCAACCCAAATCATTCTACAATTCTATGATTAAACCTGAATTTAAACCACTAAGTGCAGTGTTTGCCACCTAGCTGTATTGCCCTTCTCTTATACCTCATTATCAAGGTGGGCAGCAAAGCCTATTTTTCCTCCATTCTACCCACCACAAAGTAAAGACAATGGAGCATTTGTACGTGTGTAGGTCAGAACAGCTTGTAAGCTAGATAGTGACTGCCCATGTCTACATATGGTCTGTGGTCACACCTCCAACCACAGCCACATCATATTGTACAACCACGGTCAGATGGTAAGTTCACGTGCCCACTAAAAGTTTAAATTATGTTTTTCTTAACTACCAACTCTGATCAGGAGCCAAGGCCAGGAATGTGTTAGAATTGGCCAGTCTCCATTTAGTTTACAGTTGTTGCCCAGTGTGCAATCCTATAGTGACGGGTCGGTGAAATGCAGTGAGCTGTTGCAGCAACACTTGCTAATCAGGCTGTGGCAAGAGTCAATTTGGATTTCTGGAATTAAACGTTCCTAATTTAAAAGCAAATGAAGTACAAAAGTTGATCACAGTGCAATACCAGCATAAAAATGCCTGAGAGGTAAATGGTGTGGCTCTAAACAGGTCTCTCAGAAATCCCAGGGAATGCTGAAAGCAAAAGGAGTGAGTCATAAGCACATGAGCTGAAAGAAGCTGAAGACAAAATCATGCATCTCTGCTTAATTCCATCACATGATGAGTCCCGGGGCCCTCAATTTAATGGGAGAGCAGAGCAGCAGAGAAACTTCATTCCCACTTCCCAGTGGGGAGCAGAGGAGTTACCCCGTGCGGGCACCAGGCACTCTCTGCTCCTCCGCACACACTGAGCCCTCGCGGGGTCTCCGACACCATGAGCAGCCTTCACCTCGGATTCCTCCTCCTGTCCCCAGTGCTGCTTTGTGCTGCTGCCACACGTGAGTGTTTCCTTCACCCCCTCCTCTTTCCTACCCTCCATGAGCTCAAAATGCTGAGCCAGTAGGGTAAAACCAGCCCCTCACTGCTGAGAACAGGCAGGAGTCAGCTTGCTCCACCTCAGGATTGCCTGGCTCTTGGGTAGAAATGTCACCTGAGCTGCAGAAACCTGCCAAGAGATGTGCAGTTCCCTATCTCCTACTCTCCACAGAGCTGACTGGAGCTAAGCCTTGGTTGGTTCCAACAAATTTCTAACAGTATTTTCCCATCCCAAGCATGGCTAAAAAGGAAGATGCAGAATGGATGTGTGGCAGCTCAGCTGGATTTAGGAGGCCAGGTCAGAGGCAGTGCCCCTCACTGGGACTTGTGGATCCCCTACTTCCAGTAGGACTTGTGGAACCCCTACTTCCAAGGAGCCCAGTCAAGGATTTTGATCCTTGAGCCATAGTGGGCAGGCACTGGGCTCATCTGCTGCTTCTTTCTTAGTTTGACTGAAGGCTTGGGTGGACTCCCTGAACTCAGGGCTAGGAACTCCAAAATGGGATTTTAAGCTTGAATTATCTACAATAAAGAAATTGAAGACCTTAAAAGCTGAGGTCCTGCTAGATGTCCAGTCTAGCCTTGTACCTGTCTCCAGTGGGAAACAGTAAGGGATGTATACCTGGGCAAGCCTACACTTTCCCAGCCTCTAACAATTTATAGCATCAGAGCTTCCTGTCGTTCTAATACTTTTTACTGGACTTTTCTTCCATCTGTTCATGCACTTGGGTTTTGACTGCATCCATGTAAATTTTTGACACATCCTGCCAGCAAGAAATTTCACACTTTCACTGTGCCTTGTATGAAGAAATACTCTTTATGTGCTTAGAACCTGTAACCCATTGGTTTAATTTGATTCTCCTTAGCTCTTGTACTTTCAAAAAAAGCGACAAATTACTTCTTCCTCCATGCTGTTCATGATTCTGCTTTTATATTCTCCTCTGCCACCTCTTCTCTAGGCTCAAGACAGAGTCTATTTAGCTGTTCCTCACATGGAAATAACTCAACCCCTTTGTAGCATCCTCAATAACCTTTCTCTGTGATTTTTGCAATCTTTTATACCCTGCTTGAGCTGCAGAGAACACAGCAGCACACACTGTACAAGACATGAACACCCATGGAATTACATCCTGCTGTAATGACATTTTCATCTTTGCTCTCTATCTAGCCTTTTCCTACTTTTCCAACCACCAGTGAGAACAGCATTAAAAACTGTGAAGCTAGAAGATCTCCAGTTTAGAGCCCATCATTCTACTTTAAGACACTGTCTTGAGGAAATGAGAGAACTTTACTATCTGTTCTCCAGATTACCAATATTTTGAATTATTTCAACAATTGAGAAAACTGGCCACTTCCTCCTAACTTTTGGTTCTGATATCCTCACCACTTATTCATGTGAAATCCTTAATTCTTATCCCACGGTAACTTAGTTCCTTTATGTGCCTTTAGCAAGGGACCTCATCAAATGCTGGCTGGAACTGGAGCAGACTGTAAGAAGCAGGTCAGCCTTATTCCCATGATCTCTGGCTCCCTCAGCAAAACTCAAATATCTTAGTGAGGAATGCACTCCTTTTAGGGCATATCATATAAATCCACTGCATCTTACTAAGTCTGCTCTTCACTGCTGTTTCTACCAGCTTCTTTAATTTGAGCCTCAAACTTCTTTCATAATCCTCTAAATCTTCCCTGGAAATGTTTTTAAAAGCTGTCATCACATTTGCCAACTTTTGTTTCTTGGCCACCGAAGCAAGATTTTACATGCTACGGCTAATAGCTCATTTATTTCACTCTTGAATGACTTCCATACTTTTTGAGCCTTACTATCTACTCAAATTCTTCATGTTGTTGATTTGTTCTATAATTTTTCTTTTGTTCCAACACTTCATTTTTGAGAACCAATCTCCATTGCTTTAAAGAAAAAATTTCAGCACAGAAACCCATAATGCTCCTCCTTTGTGAATGAAAATGTAAACTAATGTGTTTGACTTTCACATTACTCCTTTTTCTTCCCCAAGTTCTTCTTTTGTATTTACATCACCTTTTGGCCCTACAAACTCTTTAGTGGGCTTTACACTACTTTAGCATTTTGGGAAAAAAGGTGAATTGATAATTTTTATTCCTTTTTGCAATTTGCTTTTCAAATTCTCCTGCTTTATGGTATTTCTATGTGTAACTTCAGAAAGCTCACATTGTTTTTACAAGTTGCTCTTCAAGCTGTCCTGCTTTATGATATTCCTATGTGTAACTTTAGAAAGCTCACAATTTTTTCTCTTTTCTTAGCTTGGCCATAACAGCAGCCTTTTTTTTTCTGCTAATACACTTTCATCCTCTTCAGCTGAGTGATCTCTTCATTGCTGTTCTCTAACACTGGCTTTGGTTCTACCTCTCATGGCTAAGATGCTGAATTTCTTGTCTTTGCTACATTTTTCACCAAAATGAAAACCAGAATGAGAAAAAAGAAAGTCAATCAGAGTACATCTTTTTTCTCCTGTGATCACCTCACCAAAACTATTACTGTAATCATTTCCTTGGAGAGTTAGTGTTACTCTATTTTGAACTGAATTGCTCTAGCTCTGGTTATGACCAACATCTGTTCTTGAGTGTTTCTCATTGTTAAAGAAGGAACACATTAAAGCTTTTTGTTCCTTTAAACTCAACAACTGAAAAATCTTCAGTTCCATGTGTTAGAGAAACTGATGCTGAAGTTTTTGCTCATCTAAAAAAATGTCTTTGTCTTGTCTTAAAGCTTATGAAATGTTTTATATTGGATTCAAACAAACAAAGCACATCAGGGAGGCACAGAAATGCCTAAGGAGCTTGTGATTTAGAAGAAGTGACCACAGCTATTACCAAAGCTGGACAAGAAAATGATGTCTGGATTCAAGGACTGTGATTGAAAATTCAAAATCAAAAGCATTTACAAAATTAAAAGTGTTCCAGCTCTTTTTGATGAGTTGAGCACTTGTGAGGGGGGAATGATATGTTTTGATCAGACAAAATCAAAACATTTTTATTCATTGAATTGTTTTTAGATAAAATCAAAGAAAATGGGAAAAAGAAATCAGGAAAAATCCCTATCCATTTACTTTCAAATAGGATGACACATTAATTTCTTAACATAAAACACAACTGAACTTGATAAGCACTTTGTGAAACACTTCTATAGTTACTAATCTGAGAAAAGTTTCTGAAGGACAACATTACCCAACTCTTTTTCTGCCCAAGATAAAAAACAATACAGCATGTGATCAGTCATGATGTTATGCTTTACTTGCATCCAAATGTATTAAATCTGCAGAAAATATTTGATTCAAGCGATTTAAGTGAGGCTGTGGGGAGTTCCATTTGGGTAAAAGACCATGGGAGAATATGTCTCTGAATTAAAAAACTCATGAATCAAGAGGGGTCAGTACATCAGAGTGACCATTGTGATGGGACTGGCCAAGGAATGTCCTTTCTGCCCAGCAGCAACCTCATCTGGCAAAAGAACACCTCCCTCCTCATCAGTGCTATCTCTCTGGTTCTCCCCTGCAGGAAAATTAGGAGTCACGTGCCCGTAAAAACCCTGCTTAGGCTGGCACAGCCAGTTATGTTACAGCACACAAGCCCATTCTCATTCTCCCTACATTTTCCTTAAAAATATCCAGCTCTTTCTTGCATTTCTGTATAAATCTCAGAAGCATTCACCACCAGCTGTCTTTCAAATAAAGCCACGAAAAGCTGAAGAAATCCTAATTCCCTTGATACTGTGAAACACCCAGCAGACACCCAGCGAACATGACAGAGCTGCTTAAAGCCCCCAGGCTTGAATGGAACTCTTCCCATTAGCCTGCTCATGAACATATTTTTATGACATCCTACAAGTTGACAAGTTCCTACAAGTTATTTGGATATTATTGACTTTGCTTTTTGTTGTGTGTACTTTGTAACAGAAAGATGGATCCTAGAAGGCCTGGGAAAAGTTTGAACCCATCATTTGTAGTAATATGAGAAGAAAGAGGTTATTAAAATCATTTAATATCTGAGTCATTTTCAAAGTAATAGGCACGAAGCTTAATCTGGTTTTGTTTTTATATTACAAACACATTGTATTTACTATTCAGCTCTAAATTTCCTTTTCTGGAAATGCCAGCTTCTGTTACAATTGGTTCCACTCCTCCCACCCAAACCACCAGCCCATTCACCAAAGAAGCTTTACTGGGTCAAAATTAATTCTTGGCATAAATTCCACTAAAGACCAACTCAGACTCAGTGAATTTACCCTGTTAGACTTTTTTACTCTTGATTGCCAGGGCAAGCAGAAAACAGTCAGCAATCTGTACAACTAGCCTGTTTGTTGCAAGGTTATATCCATTCATACAATTACTCTGATATGGTTGAAGTGTCATAAAACTTACTATTCTTTCTCTGAAAAAAAACTTGGAATAGTGCAAGTAGAAAAATGTCAGTCTGCCATTGCCAGAATTGTCTTCATGATGGTTATGTGTTTATAGCAGTGATGATAAAATTTTGTAACTTTCTAGTGGTGAAAAGTTTTCTGATCAGTTCAAGGGCATTCAGTATAAGAGAAATGTCTCTGTAGGGTGGAGAGGAAAATACTATCACACTGCACATTTGTTTTTCTCTCTCAAGGGTTTCAAGATGTGCTGAGCCACGGAAGAACTTCTCCTGTCCCATCCTACAAGAAGCTACAAGGCTGGTCTAGTGATCAAAATAACTGGAATGAAAAGCTTTATCCATTCTGGAAAGAGGGAGATCCCAGATGGAAGGACTCTTGGAAAGGTAATCACACATATGCAATTCATAACCACTGAGGAAAATGGCCAAAAAAATCCACCTTATTGAAGACTGCAGGTGCTAATAGTGCTTTTTCATAGATGCACACCTGCAAGGAATAGCAAATTGGGGTGATTGGCTTTGATACCATTCCCAGTACACTGTCTGAGGGAGAAGAACAGTGAGCTGTTACAGTAAATGCTTTCTCATGACTCAGCCTCAGACATTAACAATTATTAAGCAGTATTGATGGCTGGGCATCTAGGACAATCCATTATTTGAAATATTCCCCAGAGGACAGAAAGAGCTTCAACTCTGCAGGGTGTTGTGGGCTTTAGCTGGACAACACTGGTGACTTCTGGGGAGAAACAAAAACATGCTCCTTTGGAATATGTTGATCTCCTGGGTAAAAACCAGATTCTTAGCTCTAAGAAGGAAATGAATAAAAGACCAGTGGGGGGATATGATGTGTCCTCCTGATTGTCCTAAGCCAGGGTTTCAATAGGAGTCTAAAAGATGCAGGAGCCAAACTCCCTTGGAGATGGAGGAATCAATGAAGCATTGCTTATGTAAATAGTGTGTAAGTGAAGGAAGCTGCTCCTCTAATGTACCCTTTTCTGCAGTGAAGATAATTTTTCTCTTCTACAGGTGGAAGGGTGACAGCCAAATTGGACAGTGATAGCCCAGCATTGGTAGGATCCAATGTGACCTTTGTTGTGACTCTCCAGTTCCCCAAGTGCCAAGAAGAAGACAGTGATGGCAACATAATACACAAGAGAAACTGCACCCAGGGTAGGTAACAGCAAACCCCTGCTCTATACACATCTGACTAAGGTGGTGGCAGAATGTGGCTTGAAGATCTGAAAATATCAAAAGCACATCCTATGGGCAACAGCCATGTTGCTTTGAATTGATAACTATACTCATGTAACCTGTGCCACCCCAGCTTCTCTCCTCAGAAGATTACTGTGGTATTTTTACTGTCATGCACTCACTATTTATAATGGCTGAGTAATTTAAGATTTGCTTTTACTCTAAAATTGCCTTTTCAACACAGTGACATTAATGTGACCTCCTCAGCTGTTACTGCCACATTGTTTCACAGTCACAACCTTCTCTTCCAAATATTTCTTTTTTCAATTAGGAATTGTAGAACTCACTACCAACACCTACATCTTGAAAAACTCTCAAGAAAGAGGAAATCTCCTATTTCCATATTTCATTATGTAAAAAAAAAATTAAAAAGGAAAAGGAAAATAAATAATTAAAAAATAAGAATCACCTTTTTAATTTAATTTACTGTTAAATGGAGTAAACTATCATAACTACACTGTTTGAATCTGTTGGATCTAGAGCGAAACTGGCTGTTTTACTTTTCTTCCTCTGACTTCATAAATGCTTGACAAATTTTTTTAGTGATCAAAAAGGTTTAATTTCATGGAACATCAACAATTTTTTTTTTCTCTTGTGCTGTTTGAGGAAGGAAACTGACTTTTTGCTATTCAAAAAGGAACTGAAATTCATAACTAAGTTATTTAAAGATGCCAAACAAAACTGTTCTGACAAAACAAAGTAATTTCCTCACAGTGACTTAAGATTTTAAGATGCTGCTTGCCAATAGCTCCAGTGAAAGAGAAATGTCCTGTGTAGTCAAGAGCAACCTTTGGGTAAGCAATTTCAAATTGTCTGGGCCAAGAGAAAATTTATTTTTTTTTAAGTTTCTAAATGAGAATGCCAAGTCAGAACAATACAGTGTTCACATTAAAAAAAAAAAAAAAGACAATCTTGGACAAACAAAATATAAGTCTAAAAATATCCCACTTCACCTGTTGCTTAAGTGCAGTAACTGCTGTATCTCAGGGTATTGGCCACCTGTTTCCTGACTATCTGCACATTTCTCAGTTGATTCAGAGCATGTCCTGTTTTTACACCCAGATCCTCCAGCTTCCCAAGATCAGCAGCTCTACGTTTACAACTGGACTGAATGGATTGACCACTGTGGCTGGGAAAACTGCACAAGCAATCACAGCCACAATGTATTCCCAGATGGCAGACCTTTCCCTCACCATCCTGGATGGAGAAGAAGGAACTTTGTCTATGTGTTTCACACCTTTGGTTAGTACTGCAATACATCCCTTGGCTTGGCTGATGCTGCAGAGCTTATAGAATCATAGGATCATAGAATAGTTTGGGTTGGAAGGGACCTTAAAGATCATGGAGTTCCAACCCCCCTGCCATAGGCAGCAACACCTCCCACTAGATCAAGCTGCTCAGTGCCTTGTCCAGCCTGGTCCTGAACACCTCCAGAGAGGGGCATCCACAACCTCTCTGGGCAACCTGTTCCAGTAAAGAATTTCTTTCTTATGTCGAGTCTAAATCTACCCCCCTCCAATTTACATCCATTGTTTCTAGTCCTCCCATCCGATATCATATTTAAAAGTCCTTCCCCTGCCTTTCTGTAGGACCCCCTCAGGTACTGATAAGTTACTATAAGGTCCCCCCTGAGCCTTCTCTTCTCCAGGCTGAACAACCCCAACTCCTTCAGCCTGTCTTCATACTCACTCTGTGCCCTGAATAATTTGAGTGTGTTTTACTAAATGGCCCTTAAAAAAAATTCCATGCTCATGAATGAGGGTCCCAAAATTCATTCTGCACTTTCCAGAGAGGCTGTGCAGTCTGGAAAGCAGGGATAACCAGGAGACTCTCTTTAAACTGCACTCACAGAAGAAAGTTAATTTGCTTTAGGTACTACCCAAGATTATTTTCTAGGAAAGCAGAAGGCCCGAGCAAGTCAGGCAGATGATTTGTTGACTGCTCACTGACAATTCTAATTCTTAAACTTAAGAGAGTCCATAGAGCATACAGCTCTATGACTTGAGGTCAGTTTAACAGTGCAGCACTTCTTGCCTTATTGGAGGTAAAAGCTGCCATTCATCTGGTCACAGATGCTGATTTTCAGTATTTCCAGCTCCTGAGTATCTAACATTTTGGCTATTCCTGACATGGTTTACATGCTAAATTTTATCATCCTAAGCTAGCTTGTCTAAATCAGTATGAGTATCAGCATGAGTAATCATAATAATGTCCCAAATTTTACATCCTGGTTATAGTATTTACCCACCTCAGTTGGCTGTTACAAAGACACATAAGCAAATGATTGCAAATGATCTAAGGTATGAAGCAAGATGCATTTTATCTTCTTGCCACACCGAAAGTATCATAATCCTAATGACTTAATGTAATGAAATGACTTTGGGAAAGTGTAGACATCTTGGCAAACTTTCATAATTAGTGAAATTTGGGTTCATCTTTTTGACACCTTTGAAAAAGCACAGAAATAATGGGAGTAAACACATTGGAAGAGTACTCAGTACTCCAAAAACACCCCCTACATTACTGGAAGATCATTGAAATGAATAATTCATTTTGATTTAGACAATCCAAGATACACAGAGATACTGCTTCTCTTAAAACAATCTGTAGCTGGGTTGAAAGGCAAAATATACTGTAAGTTGCTGTTGTGTTTCAGGTCAGTACTACCAAACAACTGGGAGATCTTCAGCAACGTTTTCAGTCAACACAGCAAATATCACTCTGGGCAAACACGAGATGACAGTAGCCATTTACAGGAGGGGACACTCAGCTTATGTGCCAATTGCAAGAGCAAGTACCATTTATGTTGTAACAGGTGAGTGTGGCAGAATAAACTGCAATAAAATACTGGAGGTACGTGGGTTTTAGGTGTTAAAAGAATTCAGCACAAGCTTCACCTGGCAGGAAAAGATAGTGGCCTAAGAAAGGTTTGTAATAGGAATGTGGAATAATTTACCTTTGTGTTGCTCCATTGCAACACCTTTACTTCAAAATGAAAAACTATTTATGAGAAGAAATGTAATTTTCCACAGATATCTGAGATTCTTCATTTGTTCCCATACTTTTCTGGGTAATTATTTCCCATTGATATTCACTCTTTAGATCAGTAAATCAAACTGAAGTAGAAACTCAAGTTACAGACATGAATATCTCACATTCTAACTGTTGTAGCTGTTTGCAGCCAGGTACATGTGCTTTATTTATTTACTTCTATTTTTTCTCTCCCCCCCTCCAGACAAAATTCCTATAGCTGTGAGTATGTACCAAAAACACGACCGCAACATCTCAGACTCCATTTTCATCAAAGATTCTCCAATCACATTTGATGTGAAGATCCACGACCCCAGCCAGTACCTTAATAATTCTGCCATCACCTATAAGTGGAATTTTGGAGATGGAAGCGGCTTATTTGTGGTCAGCAGTCCCACTACATCTCATACCTATACCCTGCAAGGAAACTTCACTCTGAATTTAACTGTCCAAGCCATTATACCTGTCCCTTGTAAACCAGTTACACCCACTGCACCACCACCCACCTCAGCAGGTGAGTTTATTGATGTTAAGAGCTAAAACTCTTAAAATTCTGATCTTTAGAGTTTGCATTGTTAGAAGTTTTACTGTCATCAATGAATGAGCCACAAGACTCTGCAGATTCTCTACAAATTGGTTTAGAAAGAGAATTAACAAAATAAAATACTTCTGTGATACTATGGTAGGCATCCCTTACTATATCCCTTACTATACATCCAGTTCTGCCACCTCAGTGACAGAGGACTTCAGTTGTTTTGTTCAGATTTGTCTTTATACCCTCCACCATGACAGGTCAAGTGTTTACCCATACATACAGTCATCTTCTGAGGCAAGATGTAAAATTTAAGTGAGAAAGAGGTATTCCAGTACACTTCCATAACCAGTTCTTTCCTGGTTTGCATTACCTTCCACTCACAATTAAGTAAGATTGGATTGAACTAGAAAAAAACT
The DNA here is from genome assembly GCA_013400935.1 of Turnix velox. Lineage (NCBI taxonomy): Eukaryota > Metazoa > Chordata > Aves > Charadriiformes > Turnicidae > Turnix > Turnix velox. Next base: position 31,309 of record VZTY01031029.1, read on the forward strand.
TACTCATATTCCAAAATATGGGATTTCCACAAGGCATTAACACAGAATAGCTTTTCCACTATCATATTTTTCATGCACTATTATATTTCAAAATAACTTTCATTATGTTCAGCATTGCTTTATCATCTCAGAGGGATTGCAGAAGGCCTGCAGTTTCAGCCCAGGTAGTTATAATACCACTACCATTAAATTGTAAATGTGGCTCTATTTTTCAAATTTCAGAATTTTAATATGTGCTTTTACCAAAATATTGAGTGAGAATGAGAAATGAAAGGAAAGATATAATTCTCACCACTTCCCTTCTTCATTTTTCCACTAGCTGTAACATAGAGCCATGGGAAAATACCTCCTCTTAAAGTGAGCATTTTAAACCTTTCATTGGCTTTTGGATTTCTTCTATAATTGATGTGGGAATTTTAAATTAGCATTTTATTATTTTAAGCCTTGCAGTCTCAATTTAATTTCACAAAGATGGGTGACCAGCAAGGTGGCTTTTAGAGCAAGGTTACCCAGGGTTCTACAGCTGGGCATGTGTGTTTTCTTTAAGGATTATTATGGTGATCCCATACAGATACATACAGGACTACACATTAATAACTTATTTAATTAATGCAGTGGCCACGTTCAGAACATCTCCAAAGGAGACTTTGTTCTAAAACTATCTATTCTTTCTCCCTCAACACAACAGTAACTACTGGAGCACTGTCTAATTCAGACTCTTCCAACACTGTGGAGTCAATGGAAGACAATCCTGATGGAGGCTGCCATATTTACAGAAATGGATACTACACAAATAGTATCTCTGTTGTAGGTAAGAAAATGGCTCAGCATCTGAGCTGGAATGGGATTTGTAACATAGAGCAATGCATGGTAGAGATAACATTTACCTTCTTTTACCAAATACACGAAACCCACAGTAAGATCCTTCTCTTGGACCCACCCTATGTTTTTAAAGATTAACCATAGAATGGGTTGGGTTGGAAGGGACCTTAAAGATTATCTAGTTCCAACCACCTGCCACCAGACAAGGTTGCTCATACCATGAGAAAGAGACATAGTAAAAAGAACAGCCAAAAACTCTGGATTCTTTATGTTCTGTGTCAGGACCCAGCAGCAGAGGTTATGGCCACTTGGTTTCAAGGCCTTGCTCTGGATTGCCTGCTGATGGCTGCTCCGCATGCTACATGTAGTGTTTCCAGGCACTTGGGATGAAAAATGGCTGGTGGATATGTGCTCTCTATCACCACTTTCCACAGCATTAACTTCTGAATCTGCCAAACCTGAAGCATAATGGCCTTGGGGGAGCATCATATAAAGGCTAAATTGATCTTGGCATGACAGAAGTTGTGAGTAGGGGGACAGGGAAGCAATTTTATAAAATAAATAAGTAAATCGCAATAGTGGAAAAATAAAGCAAAGTAGAAAGGAACAACCTCACAGGGAAAGTACCAGAAAATTTCTCAGCTTTCAAACCATTCCAGGAGACTGCTAAGGGAGGGAGGAGGTTGTGGAAAACAAGATCTGAGCTGAGCAGAAGCCAAACACTTGAGGTTCTGTACACACAGACTTTCAGACCTTGTCATGTGCCCTACAACTGACATCTGTTTCCTCTCCCAGAGGGAATCCTTGAGGTAAATATTATTCAGATGAAGAGCATCCAGATGACAGAAAGTCAAGCTGAAAATGCCCTGGTTGACTTTGTTGTTACTTGCCAAGGGAGGTGAGTGTGTGAATGAAACTGTCAGTCTTCTCTCTTAAAAAATAATTAGGTGCTGGAACACTTAGATGCAGCTGCATGAACTGGAGCTGCAGTGTTTCTATTTCTTGACTAGAACTAACGACAAAATGAGTCTTATTTGTAAACTATGTCAACTGCCAGGTTCTTAACATTCAGAATAAGTATCAAAACCCAGTAAAAAAAAGAGAACTAGATAATGGTGAAAAGCAATTCAAAATTTTCCTGGCCCAGACAAGATTTCAGCACTTACTGTAAAATGGGAAGCAGTCTACTGAAATTGGAAGGAAACCCTTGCTTTTTTGGCCACGGATTTTTGACACTTGGAGCAAAAGGGTGTGTCCAAGCAATTTCCTGGATAGGAAAACATTACACCAATATTCCTAGCTCCTAGAAGGGGATTAGAGTTGAGAGGACTGGAAGTACAGAAATATCTGTGTGATTCAACTGGAAAACAATTAACCTATCTTAAGTTGGTGTTTCCTTTTTCAGCACAAAATACTACATATAACAAGATGCATTTCTTAATGAGATTTATTAAACATCATGAACTTTATATGCTGATCTGAAGCAGGCAGTTCTATTGATCACCACAAAATGTTAAATGATATGTAAAACAAGCAGAAAATTGTATAGATTTTATATCAAATCTACATGTATGTACCTGTGAAATGCATGGGCACATACAAAATATATGCCAAGTATTAATAAAACACTCTTAAATGCTCGCAGTGCTACCAATTTCAGTACACAGGCACCAGAATAAAATGAAGGCATCACTGCAACATGTCTATGAACTGGGCTAAGAGGATCTCACAAAAGCAATTTGTTCTCTTCCCCTCCCAGCCTCCCCACAGATGTCTGCACAGTAGTTTCTGACCCCACATGCCAAGTGTCCAAGAGTGTGGTATGTGACCCCGTGGCTGTCACCAATGAATGCTTACTCACCATCAGGAGAGCTTTTGAGGAACCTGGAACATACTGTATAAACATCACCTTGGGGGATGACACGAGTCAAGCTCTTGCCAGTGCACTGATTTCTGTCAATGGAGGTGAGTCCATACTGAGCTTCCTCTGGCCATTTCCCTGCAGAGCAAGAGAGAGCACAGGAATTTGTACAGAGTTTTTATTACCTCTGAAGGCCTTTGGTGAAACTGCACCAGCTTGTGCAAGGGTCCACGCAAAGATTAAAGAGATTATTCTTTTCCTATGGGTATTTTAGATGCTAAAACTTGTTTTGATTCATGTTTAAGATCCAGTGAGCACAGCAATTATACAAACCCTTCAGAAACGCCAAATTTGTAGAGTTTTTAAGCCATAATTTATTTTTTCACAGAATGACACTCTTGGACAGAAAAGCAGGTGGGGAGCATGCCAGCCAGCCCACTCCACACATTGAGACTTTGGAGAAGCTCACTTGAGACAGAACCAAAGTCTGCAGCTGAGCTGGACTTTCTATGTAGCCCATTGACCTTGACCAGGTCTCTATTCCTACATGAGGATAAGATGAATTAGGTTCTGGAAAGGTCTGCATAACATTCACTGACTACAGAGTGCACCCAGGTTGACTATTTCAGTTTATCTTTGGTCAGATGAGTACTACTGCATCTTGCTCATGCTATCCAAGCAGTCTTTGACAACACCAGGTACTAAACTTAGGCTCAGTCAGAAATCTAAATGATCATGCTATCTCTGTGCTCCCACTCCACAGCCCTCCTGACCTTTCACTCAATGTCCTAGTGACTTTTCTGAATTCTTTGATCTCTAGCAGCCAAGCAGTTGACCCTCTGTGGTCTTTTGCCACAGTATTTTTGGCTGGTTTTATTTAATCTAGGTATAAATATAGGTGTACCTACACTGGCTCTTGATGACTAAGGCTCGGTGCCTGACCTGGAAGAGCATTCTGGCTTGTAAAGATGAAAATAAGTCCACAGTAGGATTTTACAGAAGTGTATTCACAGAAGCTAACTTTAGCCCAACAAGGCTGGTCTCCCTGGGTTTGCTCCAGAGGGCAAAGGCAAGCTGTACTTTGGGGCTTCCACAATAACCAAAGCAGGATTAGGATCTAAGAGGTTGCTGCTTTGAGTCACCTTCTGAAGGAGCCCAAATAATGTTTGCAAACACTTCTCATGTGCCACAATTTTTCACTCACTTCAAGAGAAGACAAGTATTTATGAATTCCTGCAAATACCATAATTTGGTGCCTAAACATCTGGTGCTTGAAATTTGGCAGGACTGTGCCTAGGTTATGCTGGCATCGCACTAAACATCTGCTCTTAAGCTTAAACTGCTGCTGAATGGATTGTGGTCCTCTAATTTAGACCCATCCCACCACTCTGAAAAATAGTACAAGGACCTACTTTTATCATAAAGTAACACAAATCTCTACAGTTACAGCAAACCTTCGCAAACAATTGTATCAACAAAGCAAAGACCTCAGCTCTTGGATAAGGCACAGAAGCCCTAGTCCACCAAGCACTCAGTCCCCTCTGCCATCTTAGTATACGGGACTGCATAAAACAGTAAGATTTGAGAAACTCCACTTTTTATCCCCTTTTCCCCTCGCCATCATCCCTAAGAGAAAGATGAAGCTGTTTCTAACATAAAGCTTATAAAGACACTTGCTAATTCCCTGCCATGGCAATTAGCAAGGAGCACATTAGCCTCATCTCATGGGGTGCCAGCAAAATCCCTCCATTCTCTTCCATGCTGGAATGGCAGGCACACATTTCAGGAGCAAGGCTTTCATGAGAAAACTGGCAAAGCTCAACTCCCTCTCTGGTGGCACAGAGAACTGAACCAATTAGGATATGAAAGCACCACCTCTTGCCAAAGCCACTGACCTCCAATGTTTAGCCTATTAGATCTATTAAGTGTACTTCAATCTGTACAGCAATCAGGTAAAACCTATCTCACTGTAAAAACGAGACCAACTCTTAATCAAATTACTTTCTCAACTCTAGGATCATCATCAGGAACAACAGAAGGTGTCTTTATCTTCCTCGGTTTGCTGGCAGTGTTTGCAGCCATTGGTGCTTTTGTCCTTTACAAGTAAGTGGCTAGTTTCTCTGATTCAAAAGAGATCAAGGAATTGTCAAATATATTAGTTTAAATTAACAACACCAACAACTTAGATTTTCATTAGCTGCATTTTTCTTCCCTTTTTATTGCTGTTTACAAAAATTCTGGCAGATATTCAAGGAAAAAAAAAACATTGGAAAAATCTGCAAATGTTAAAGACTTTCATAGAAAATTATATTCTGTGCTCATAAGCACAAACAGTAATACTAAGAAGGCCTGGGAACTGCATGTAAGCAGTCAGCAAACTCAGACTGCAGGGTGTGATTTGTATATGCACTAAAACATAAAGAACAGAAATTTCTTTTAGCTCTAAAACTCTTACAAGAAGGGTTTGCGAATGAGTGACAGGTCAAGAATTAACCATCAACATCTTTCATTAAATAATTGACAAATATATTACTTTGGGGAAAGGACATGCAGGAAAGTAGTGAACAGAATCACGTTTCTCATGGATGTTTCTCATGAGACTGTAAAGACTGCAGCAAGACTCCTGAGCCAAGAGTATGCTCACCCTGCACAGCCAGTGGTGAGAAAGAAACATTTCCACTGAGCCACAATAGTCTCCTAAGCAAAGGAGTCTTCTAATTAACTTTTTCTTAATCACTGCTAATGACCTGCTAACCATTAGATAGGACTGAGGAGGGAAGGAGAGGAGAGAATATAAAATACATGACCAATCATCCTATGGGTCACATGCTGAATGTGGACATCCATTTCATTGTCTTTCAGCAACTAACTCTGTGTGTTCCTTGCAGGAGATACAAGCAATACAAGCCCATCGAGAGAAGCACAGGACAAGCAGAGAACAAGGAGGGACTAACTGCCTACTTCAGCAATTTCAAAGGAATTCTCTTCCCCAGTAGCACTGAGAGAAATCCTCTGCTGAAAAGCAAACCAGGCATCGTTTAAACCTTTAGTCTATCCCTGCCAATCAGATCATGTACAGGACTCATATCTGAACTGTACTTTGATGGGGTTTTCTTGTGGCTATACAAAAACAGGGGGTAAGGTGAAAGCACATATAGATGAGATTGAAACTTTTTGGGGCTTGGTGCAATTAGAAATATTAAAATAGTCCTTTGTAGAAAACAATGAGGTAGTTTAAAGCCCTTGCTGTTCTTGCTTGTGGATCTAGAAACACTTTTCTGAGTAACAAACACTTATCTGGGTTTTCTTGCTTCTAGGTTAACTAATTACAAAACTGGTCAGAAGCACAAATTGGATGGGGGGTAAAAAAGCTAACTAAATAAAAAAAAAACCAAAACAAAACAAAATAAAACCCCCAAACCTTGTAAACAGTCTTAAACACACAGTCCAGCATAGCTACTTGCTGTCCTAGCAGGATTCATGCCTTTGCTAGAAAGAAAGACATAGGGAGGGGGCAAACACATGTTATGTTTGTGGAAGGAAACGTGCCATGGCTGATTTCCAGGCACTGGCACTGAAGCATTGATACTGTCACCCACAGAGCAAGCCCCAGATTCTGGGAACCACCAGAGGCATTCTTCCCCACTGGGAGTTTGGCAGCAGCCCCCATGTTTTGCAGGCTTCAGTAGCACAGATGTAGCTCATTACAGCCCACTTGGCCTCCAGGCAAGAAACCAGGGCTGGACACATTTAGTTTCCTACTGGACATGGCAACCAGTGGCTACCAGTCTCACTATAAACTAGACCACAGGCACTCCAGCAACAAGATTGATGAGACCCATCTGCTTGGCTTTCCCTCTTGAAACTTTTACTCTGAGTCTCATGTAAGAACCCTAGATGGAATTGCTGATGCTCTCTGTCTCCTTTGTTTCTGCTGGTCTTGAAACACTGGATTGGCACCACTGCTCCCCAGAGGACAGAGAAGTGCTCCATTGGCAAGGGTCAGCAGGATGAGGGTCATTAATAGGAAGGGGCTGTATTTGATTCCCTCCTTCCCTTCTCTTTTCCTTCCTCTCTCCCCTGCAGAAAAGACACATAAATTTCTGCTTGCTCCTCCATACCTCCGTCTTTGACCACTTGATCAAATAAATGAAAACCCCAATCTATGATCTTTTCTGCTTTTGCATAATGCAGTTTAGAAAGTATAAAGTTCTGCAAGAAAACAGACCAAAAAAGGATCAAATTTCCAGGGGAGCTTTTATGTTAATATGGAAGTTTATAAACAAAGAGAAATTAACCTGAGTCCAGGGCCTGGCAAGCAATTTTACACCAACCATGTCCAAGCACTGAATTCTTTGAGGATCTGTATTTTAATAAATTTAGCTTATTTACTTTGTCTTGGAACATCTCCAAGACATTTCCTTTGCCATTCTTGATGTGAAATACAAACATAAGCATATTTTTCTGGTATCTCAGCAGATCTGTCAAATGCTTATCATTCCCAATCTGAATGCAGCCTTCACTACCACTTACCCAATGTGCATGGATGATTTTAAATGACTTGAAGATACACATAGCTGTGTAATTAGTTCTTTAGTTTTAAGATTTAGCAGCTTCTTTTTTTATTTTGATTCTAGGTTGTCCAAGAGTTTTAATTCTTTTGTGGTCAGCTCAGTTACATTGTAAGAAATACTCTGGTTGCTATTGTTCCATGTTATCTAACCATAACTGGGCATCTAAAGCAATTCTCTGACTTAAGCAGAAAACACATTTCCTGCAAGAATTACCACCTGAATGTGACATCCTCTATTATCAGTCAGACTGCTGACAAGAAGAACTGCAATTTCTTGCTCTGGCCTGAGGCAGGACAGGGGTTTAGTCAAAAGCTTATGATGACTTGGAATGCAACATGAAAAATCAAGTTCTGTCACAGCAATAATGCTGAGGATGAGAGATGACATAAGGCTACCACTGGCTGAGGTTGTTCCAGCAAAGCACTGCATCTTGGCAACCTGGAGACATCTAAGGATTTTGCATAGAAATCAAACTTGGGGCATATTTTAAGAATTTTTTTTTTTATCTGTTAATCTGAGTATACATAACGGCTTGCCTTATCTTGAAATATCCATTTTTATAATTTGATTTTGCCTTTTCAGCTGCCACTTCGCTTTCATACATCTTTACTTTTATACAATGGAATCTAACTGCTGCATTGAAAATAAAGCATCTAATGATTTCAAAGAGCACGTTTCCTTTGTCTCAGAAACACTGCCAGATAAGCTGCTTGATGAGTTAATTACTGACCAAAACAATATCTACCTCCACAACTGGATTTGCATTCATCTTAGTTCACTCGTGTTGGCTTCCCAGCAGTTTTTGCAGGCTGCCTTCAAGCATACTCAAAGCTACAGCACCACAAACTGTAAAGCAAGGAGAACTCCTGAACAATCAGACAGCAGCTGAAAAATTCCATTTCAGAACAGACCAGGATGCAAAGGAACTCCATGTCATTCAAAGGCAACAACAGCTGACAAGCAACAGATTTGTGAATGTCAGCAAATGTTACAAGACAGGTTTCAGCCACCCCCTTGGGAGAAATAACATGGAAGAATGACACCAAACATAAACGTACATCATCTTCACAAACAACATCTTTTCAAATACGACATCAAGGGAAGAGGAAACCTTAGCTGGGTAACAAGTTTGTTAAAAACAACTTTAAAAAGTGAGGCATTACTTCAACTTGCTTGTTTTGTTCCTCCTCTCTTTTCCTCTTGAGCATTTATGGAAATAAGAGACATCACCTGTAGCTTTTGTTTTTTTCTTACCAAAAGTAGATCTAAGCTAAAATTAAGGATAAAACACACCAGCTTCTAAAGGAGTTGTAGACAAACTGAATTAAACTTTGCAAGAAATGTGCAGACACTAGGCTATTAGTTTAGCTGACCACCTCCAGTGCTGTACAACATAGTGGAATTCCCTTTAAAGCTAAAGGTTTTATCACAGGTCCTCATAACACACCAGACCTTATACCAGTTTAACCATCCCACCCAGTGAGGGAGGGAAGATTAGTCTGAACACTGGACTATCTAGTGGAATGGGATGGAGAGAAACACCTTTCACTGACAGATAAATATAAATGCTTGAACTTGCTAAAATCTTGCTATGGCCTTTTAACCCTTGGCAACATTCACCCTAGCAAAACCAAGGTAACAATGTTACCTTGCAGCCATGAATTCTATGTGGGAATTATACAAATGTAAAATATAATTTACCAAGAACAATGTATTCCTTTCAAACCAGCTGCAGCTTCTTGGGGAAAACCATGGACTTTAGGAGGGGGCACCAAGTTTGAAATGGGATACAGAGAATCACAGAGTTGGAAGAGAGACCTGTTAGAGCCATCCAGCCCAACCCTCTGCAGTGACAGGGACATCCTGCACTAGATGAGGTTGCTCAGAACCTCAGCAAGGCCGGTGTTGGATGTCTCCAAGAATGGGGCCTCTTCCACCTCTCTGGGCAACCTCTTCTAACGTCTTACCACCCTCATGGTGAACACCCATGGGCACCGCCCAGGTGTTGTGCCTTCTCCTTTCGGGCTTCCCAGCGAACCAGGAAAGCAGAGCGAGCTGTGGTTATTGCTGCCCGGGCCCAGGGCTCAGACACCCCTCAGACAACACTGCCGGGAGCCACCTCAGGGGACAGACAGGACGCGGGGAAAAGAGGCGGCGCTCTGAGCTTTGCTCATCTACACACCTGGAACCCCCACACACCGCACTCTCCGCGGGGGTCCCCACAGCCGGCTCCCAAACCGCCAACGGAGCACCGGGAGCTCGACCAGCGGCGGAGGTGACGGGAGACGGACTCAGCCACAAGCTTCAGGCACCGCGAAACCTCGCCTCAGCCGCCGCGAGGCCGACGCCGCCGCCGCGCACGCGCCCGAGGGCCCGGTCCGCCCGTCGGCGGGACGCGCCAATGAGACGAGGGGAGCGATCTCCGCCGGTGGCCAATGGAGAGCCGGGCGGACCGGTGGGGGGACGGCC
>VZTY01031029.1:41085-52365 GCA_013400935.1 Turnix velox
TCGCTGGGGTTGGAGGCGGAGCAACGCCGGGCGGCAGGTAGGGGCCTAGCGGAGGGGTGGGCCGAGCCGCCGGTGTTGAAGCGGCCGGGCCCCGGTGTTCACGGCTTAAGTCTTGCTGAGGTGTTCTGGGAGGCCTGGCTGGTGAAGGAGGGAGCCCGTGTGTCGGGAAGGCCTCCCCCGGTAGCTGGGGCCGCCTCGGAGCGGAACTGGGCGGGTTAGCGCTGGGTAACCACCTCCGTGTGGGGGGAGGCACCGGCCTGTCAGGCCCAAGCGTGGCCGAGGAGCCTTACAGCAAAACCTGCCTTCCCCGGGGACAAAGTGAGTGCTGGGACCGGCGCAATGTCGTTCCGCGGCCGCGGGAGGATGGTGGGGCCGCCTGCCCAGGTGTTGTCACGGTGGCCCGGCCTGGGACCGCGCACCTCAGGGCCACGAACCGGGGTCGCCTCCTAAATGCCGCTGTGGTAGTGGGGAGTAGGTGACCAGCTCACACGGCCTCGGGATAGATAAACGCAGGGTGCTCGCAAAGGGATTGCCTCAGGTAGATAGCTAGATCTCCTGGAGGTGGATGGATGGATGGACAGATAGATAGATTCTCCAGATAGATAGATAGATTCCATGGATGGATGGATGGATAGATTCCCCAGAGAAATAGATTCATTCCCTAGATAGATAGATTCATATAGATCGATTGATTCCCTGGATGGATGGATAGATAGATTGATTCATAGATTCGATGGATGGATGGATGGATAGATAGATAGATAGATAGATAGATAGATAGATAGATAGATAGATAGATAGATAGATAGATAGATTCCCTCGATGGATGGATAGATTCCCCAGATAGATAGATTGAGGCATTCATTCCCTGGATAGATTAGATAGATAGATAGATAGATTCCCCAGATAAATAGATAGATTCCCTGGATTGGTAATTGGATGGATGGATAGATAGATAGACAGATAAATAGATAGATTCCCTGGATTGGTAATTGGATGGATGGATAGATAGATAGAACAATCTATAGATAGATAGATAGAACAATCGTAGTAGCATAGTGGCCAGTTCTGAGCATACACAGAGTTGGTTTGCTGTTGTAGCTGTGCTGCATATAGAATCATGGAATGGTTTGGGTTGGAAGGGACCTTAAAGATCATCTAGTTCCAACCCCCCCTGCCATGGGCAGGGACACCTCATCTAGCCTGGCCTTAAACACCTCCAGGGAGGAGGCATCCACAAATCCCCTGGGCAGCCCACTCCAGTGTCCCAACACCCCCCCAGCAAAGAACTTCTTATATCCAGCCCAAATCTACCCTCCTCCAAGCCTGAAGTCTGTAGCCTGGAGCTAAGGCTGAGGTTCAGCGTTGCAAGAGCCTGCCTGGGGGTTGTTTAGACCATTCATTCTCTAAGTAGGCACTAGAGACTTCCCATGTGGCTACCAGGCAAATATTTAACTTGAGTAACCACTGCATCTGGAGAAGCTGTGGCCACTGCTAATTTTCTGCATGTGTGACCACAGCAAAAGTTGAAAGAGTGCATGAGTCCCTAAGCTCGAAGGCTTTCATTTACAGAGAGATCTGATCCAATTTCATAGCCCCATTCATGCATATAATTATATGTAGCCATTGTTCTTTTGTTTGGCTTTTTCTTTATACTGGTAAATATAAAGCTTGGCTTTGTGCTGATGCTCAGTCTGCACTGATGTTAACTTTATAGTGGCAGGCGTGCACTGCTGACAGATTCAAATTATGCCTTGTGTATGCTCACAAATTGCATCTAGCTAATTAGGGCAAATTAGAAATAAACTGATTTCATGGTGTGAACAGAAGGTAGTTGTACTAATTTACTAGTTTCTAAGCTGGCTTGCTGACGGACTAAAGCTTGGTCTGCAGTATCACAATCCTCTGGCAGAACAGGCTAGGGAAAAAGGGGGAAAAAGTGGCTTTACTTAAGAGGAAGTTAAAAAACTATCTCCCTACTGCATCACATCATCTTCATTTGCAGTGTGTTGATTTCCTCTACTTAAAATTTTCAAATAACTTCATCACCCTGTGTTATTACAAGCATGTTGAAAAGCATTGTACTGTCATGGTTTTTTTTGTCTGTTGTTTTCATAATGTCTGTTGAAGTATTTGGTTGTTATTCATCTTAATTGATAAATATCTGATGATAGCATTGACTCTTGAAGTACTAATAACAAGTAGTAAGTTACCTAAGAGAAACATCAACGTTTTCTTTTTAAAGTCTGAAGTTTCCGTTGCATGGTCAGTATCAAACCAAACTCCATGGTGAGTGTGTGGCTTTGGGGATTACTCTGTTCATTGTGTTTTATGTTTTCTTAGAGGGTTGACTTCTGCAATTAAAAAGATAAATTGACACCATATTATTCTTTTTCTTTCTGCTCCAGAATCCGCTCTTCCCAAGTTCAACATTGATTTTGTTGTAGCTCTGCTGAGGCAAGAAAATGCTAAAGACATCTGTGTCATACAGCTCCCTCCAGAATTAAGATACTGTGATTATTTTATCATTGTGAGTGGCTCTTCAACACGACACCTCCACGCAATGGCAGGCTACATGTTGAAAATGGTAAACCAGTCCTCAGATTCTAATCCCTAAAGTTTCCAGGGTCTCAGGTAGATCTTAAGGCTGGGAAAAAAGAGATGGCACATTATGAGGCTCAGTATCCCTTTGTGGGCTTGCTAAGTCAAATTTGTAGTTGATGGACACTGTGGTGTGCCTGTACACTGGGTGTATTAGGGAGGAAAAGAGGAAGAAGCAGCAGCCAGAGCTACCCTTGCACAGTGTTTGCCTTTAGCAGAATCTGGGCTTTTCAGTACAAAAAGAAGGTCAGAATAAAAATGCAAGTGAAGCCTGGGGAGTGAGAAAGTTTATGGCCAGAACAGAGACAGCTGACTCTTAGAAAACTGTGAGGAATATGAGTAACCTTCATCTCAGCCAGCTCTCTGTACCCAGCCTATAGTTTGCCTTCACACACTTTTTTCCCCCTTCTCGACCCCATTTTTCCTTTGGCTCTTTTTTTACTTTCTTCCCTCCCATCCTGTTGGTTTCAATTGGGGGGGAGGGGGAAGGAAGGAGGCAGGAGAGATGCTGCTTCTTTTCAGTGCCTTTCTGAGCAGCTGAAGGGAGTTTCTTGTGCTCTCTGCAGGAAATGATGCATCTTCAGTAGTTTTAGTAGCTTCTCAATACCTGAAGGGGCCTACACAAAGGCAGGGGTAGGACTTTTCAATAGGATATGTGATGGGAGGACTAGAAAAAATGGATGTAAATTGGAAGAGGGGAGATTCAGGCTAGATATAAGAAAGGAATTCTTTACAGTGAGGGTGGTGAAACACTGGAAGAGGTTACCCAGAGAGGCTGTGGATGCCCCCTCTCTGGAGGTGTTTAAGGCCAGGCTGGACAAGGCACTGAGCTGCCTGATCTATTGGGAGGTGTCCCTGCCTGTGGCAGAGGGGTTGGAACTTGATGATCTTTAAGGTCCCTTCCAAGCCAAACTATTCTGTGATTCACAAAATAAAGTTTTGTCAAACTAGAAGTTGCATTAGTGTGATTTGGATGAAGCACTTGTTATGTGTGCTATATTAACTTGGTAGTCTTAAATCAGTGCCTCTCCATCTCTCCCAGTTAGAAGAGATCAGTGAATAGCACCCACCCTGCAAAAAAACCTACCCGTGCTAACGACTGCCTGCTCCCTCTGGTGGCTGCAAGGGCAGAAGTGATGTCCCCTTGGGGATCTTGAGAAATGGGGAAAGCTGCCCACATACTTAGGAGTTGCTGAGCTTTGCCTGACCTTGAAAGATTTCTAGGTGACAAAGTGTAAAGCCACCCTGCTGCAAAGGGAACTAACTCCATCTCCCTGGGTGTCATGCTTTGAGCTGCCTCCTCTCTCAGCTCAGAAACCTGGAAACCCAGGGTGCTGGTTGTGCTTTACCCCACAAATTGCAGTGAGTATTGAGAGCATGCACTCAGCAGACAGGAGACTTGTTTGAATGCTTTCCTCAAGGCATGGGTTGAAACTTGTTTTCTCCCTGTTGTTTCCATCTGAGAAGGGGGAAGAGCATCTCCATTTCTGCATCCTTAACAAGCCCATCAAAAGCAATAAAAATGTCCCAAAGGGAAGTAAATCTTAGCAGCAAGGGCAGCTGCAGGGAACTGGTAACTAAAAGACTAATGGTAATCAGTTATATTCATTATTCCTGTTGGGGGAAAAAAGGGACATCTGTAAAACTGATAACTCTGGGGGAAGTCTGAGCATTAGGATTCCAGATTTGATACTAAATTCCATTAAGAAATCTGTTCTTTTCCCTGCTGCTATTTATTTTTTTTATGCAGACCCATGCATGGGTCTAACCTACTGAAGATTTAAACAGCTGTAGAGAACCAGCAAAGCCCAGCTTACCTGTTAAATTGAATGTTCTTAAGTAAAATATAAAAGTATAACATTTGTCCCTTTGCTTCTTTCAGTACAAGCATCACAAAGAAGATGGTGAGCCTCATATTCACATCGAAGGGAAAGAGACAGATGACTGGCTCTGCATTGATACTGGTAACTATTTGTGAATCTGACAAGTATAAAGTTCTGCATGAGCTCCTTGCTTGAAGGAGGAATTACACCAAGTATCCTGGTTGCTCTGGAGAGTTCATAACTCTTTTAGAATTACAGTTGCTGTTGCTTGAACTCATTGGGATTCTAAATAAATTTCCCCTAAAGATATTGGCACTAGGAAGGAAGTAGTAACTATTCTTCAGTAGAAACAGGTCTCCATAAATCAATGGTAACAGTAGTAAAAAGAGAAAAGCTATTTCAGCCCATTTTCTCAAGTTTCCATAATCCCTTATTTGGGTGAGCAAGGCCTCTGTGTGTGCTCCCCTGGTAGTCAACTGTTGAACAGACTTCTCCACTGGATGAATCACACTGTGGCACAAATATAAAAAGACTTTGTGTTCAGAAAGCATTTCTCCTTTCCTGCTAGCTCTAAAATCTCACTCTCTGTGTTTTGGCATAAGTGAGAGCAGCAGTAGGTAAGGAATACTGCAGCCAGTGATATTAAGCCTTAGTTACTTTACTGTCAATGATTTTGACAGTGATAACTAAAAAATGTTATGCCCTTAGGTTCAATCTAGAGAACAAGTGCATTAGGAGTACACTGCAATTAACATTCTCTATTGTTGTTCGCACAGAACTAATGGGAACCTGTAAAAAAGCCTTATTGTAACAAAGTTTGGACTTGTTTCATTGTAAAAACCACTCAAAAAGTTTGAGCAACACACAAGGAAATTACTTGGCTGTAGCTGAATGTTCTTGCTAATACAGGAAATCTGAAATTCCACCTGTAACCTTACAAAGGGGATTCTTTCAACAAAAACTTCTTTTGAATGATTTCCTTTTGTCCCTTGCAATTCCTCACTAGTTTGGTCAGGAGGTTTGTGACAGTGCTTTATTTTAAACCAGAGCATTGTCCTTCTCTCATTCTCCTGGAGCTGACTGACCCAATTCCTAACACTGTTCAAGAACCTCACAACTTTGAGAGAGAGCTGTTCTATCTAAGGCAACCTGTTCCATCTAGCTAGAATGGAGCTGGTAGGGCTCCACCCTCTTTGTGCAGTGTTTCACACTTCATTTTCTTGTGAATTTTTGCTACATGTAGGTAGCATCGTGATGCATTTTATGCTGCCAGAGACAAGAGACTCTTATGAGTTGGAGAAGCTATGGACTCTTGGTTCCTATGATGACCAGTTAGCACAGATGATTCCACAGTCACTGCCAGAAGACTTTATACTTGGACTGACTCCTACCAGCAGTGATCATCTTGAGACAAGAACTTAATGCAGCTGCTGAGGAGAAAGGAGTGTGCCTTCTACATCTGCAAGAGACGTGGTTTTGACTACTGATGTCACAATCACTGCAGTCCAAAAAGATTGTAATTATTGGATGGGGTGAGGTAAAGTTCTAACCAAGTCACAAAAATTCTCAGTATCACAGAATCATTTAGGTTGGAGAAGACCCTTAAGATTGAGTCCAACCATAAAACATCAAAGGAGGAATGTTATCGTGTGGGACCTTCCTCAGGGAATCATGAGCTCAAAAGTTTGCAGTGAGAAAAACAGGGCAAAGACACAACTTCTTACCTTGAAAATCCTGCTCAGTCTAGTGTCTTTCAAAGTCCTGCCAGCAGTGGCAGTGCAAAAAAAAGAGAGCTGCAAGGAAAAACTATGTGAAATAGTTCAGTTTTGCTCAAGTTTCCTAGATTAAGTTGTTTGCTTCTGGTCAAGAAGATGAAGCAAGTCATGCTGTGGGTTGAAGGAGGAGAGAAAACAGGCTGGTGTTGCTGAGTGCATAAAAGCCAAGAGGAGCAGTGACAGACATGTCTTAAGAGAACAGTAAGCCAGTTTTTCAACCAAGATGGATATGTTCTTAATAATAAAATTTTTCAAAACCCAGAAAACTGAAGAGCTTCAATTTCTTGGCTTCACATTAAAACATTCAGTTGATCCTGGTTTGCCTCTCACTAGGTTCTGAAAAAGATGCTGAGGCAACAAGCTATGGCAGTGGAAACCTTCAGCACCTTTGAGATGGGCAAAAGCAGCTCTGAAGGAGTCACCAAGTGTTACCTGCTGCTAATGGATTGTTTCAGAAGTCACTGCATTGTCTGGTTTTAACTGCTGCATGGGCTAATACCCTCTTGAAGCTCCTCTAAGAGGTTAAGTTAACAAAACGTGGCTGCATAAAACAAGATGTGTTTCTCCACAGCAGGACAGGGCTTTCATCACTAGATTAGGATCTCTTCCCTCTGGAGAGGCTGTGCTCTGCTGTGTGTCATTCTCCCCATTTCTCCACAAACTACTCTTCCAAGCTTTGTCTGTGCCTCTTGCCTGTAGAGCAGCTGCACTTTGCAGTGCTCAGAGAAAACGACCTTGAGTTTTGTGGCTGTGGTGGGAAAGGAGGGTGTGTGTATGAGTGTGTGTGTTTGTTTTCCCTTCTAAAGATAAAAACAGACCCAAAACATCCCTTTCATTTCAGGCTGATAATGTTTTCCTCACTTCTTTCAGGAATGAGAAAATAAATGGGTGCTTGATAAAAAAAATGAGCAGATTGGAGTAAGAGTGCTGGTTGCTGGAGCCCCAATATCTGGCAGATGGACCCAGGTGAGGGGAAAAGGGTGGTAGGATCAGCAATGGCTTTGCAGTAAGAAGGCTCTTGTGAGATATAAACAATCATTTCTTATATAATTTTGTGGATAGTAGCACTAAGAAACATTGAAGGACTGGGAGGTTCCTCTGCCTATGGCAGAGGGTTTGGAACAAGATGATTTTTAAGGTCCCTTCCAACCCAAACCAGTCTATGAGTCTATGATTCAAGTTCACTTCCTCTTTGGTAGGAGGCAGGAGATTGTTCTGCTAATCAAAAGAGGAAGCTTTATTAAATGTGGTTAAACTCTATAGATTAAACATCTTCACCCATGAAATAAAGACACTGGTGGTAAAGCCAACTGCAAAGAATGATTTTTCAAAATGCTTTATGATGCTTGGCAGGGAGTTATCCACATGGGGAAAGAGAACCTTGGCAGGCTGACAGAGTGATGGGCTCTAAATAAGGCACTTCCTCCTAGGAGGGATCTGTAGGAGGAACTTAGGATCATTCCCTGAGACCATTTGCCTTTTGCTGCTGCTGAAGATAACTAATTCTAGATGAACAGAGCAAGTTCAGCAGGTTCATTGTGGCATAAACCCACATTTAGTAACCAGAATCATACAGTATTCCTGCCTCAAAGAGCACAGTAAGAAAAAGAGTGCCCAAAGAATAGGGAACACCTGTGTGAACAGGCTGAGACTCCAAACCTCAGGAAAGGGATAATAGTCTCTAAGCCAAGGAAAAAAAAATCCCACTCAACTCACAAATAAACTGAACCCACAAAATAAATAAAAGAGAAACTGCAATTATCATCAAAGCACCTTGTGAAAAAGTCAGATAGGACATACACAGGCTGCTAATAAATAATCACCTGCTCAGGAGAAGATCTTCCTCATCCCTCACTGAAGAGCAGGAGCTATAACCTGTGCCTAGCCCCAGCCAGGTGACTTGCTCATCTCCATCAACCTTCAGCCTGACCCTTTTAAGAGCTGAAACCTATAAATTAACAAAGACAGGCTGGATGATCAGAGCTACACATTTAATCCCTCCTGGAAGGAAAACACTTGGGAATTATTTCAGTTCTACCTATTGAGCTATTTCTGTGCAAAATAAAGGCACTGAGCAGCTTGCTCAATGAACTCATAGATTCACCTGGTAGGTGTAGGTTTAGCTCTATGCAGGAACACTTACTTGATGGGATGAACAGGAAAAACAATTGCCAGGATGAAGGTTTTGTCACCACTGCAGCAGTCCCCTGCTCTGCATTTGAGTAACAGTGTTTGTGTCCATCTATGGAAGTAACATCTCTGCTGCACCCCCAATTTTCCCTGCTGGTTTAAAAAAACCCCTATACCCTAGCACCGTATCAACACACCATCCTGCACAGGATACATGCTTCCTTGAACATAAACCAATACAAACAGCACATGCTTTTGAAAACTGCAGTTTAGGAGTAAAAGCTGGGGAAGGTTAGAAGCAAATAAAAGCATTGTGATTAAGCAAATGCTTAAAAAAAGAGGATTTTTAGCTCTCAAACACACCAGCAATACAGAGGAAGCTTAACTTTATCATGTTATTCCAATGGCTGGGCTGCTGGTTCTGAGAAGGTGGCATGGGAAAAATGAGCTTAGAGTTCCCTGTGAAATGCAGAGCCTTACACAGTGTCACCAACAGGCACCATTTCTTCAGTTCCCTCTTTCTGCTGGTAAATGAGCTGTGAAGATGAGTGGGACAGTGCAAGAGTCTGAAAAACAAGCCTGGTTTCCCACTCCTCCTTAAAAGAAATTTCATTATTCCTGCCACTCCTTCAATCCCCTCTCACTCTAAAAGCGTTGACACTTCAACTACTAGTCTCAGTATTCCAAATAATCTTAACTAGGATCTAACTGGAGAAGCAAGACAAATATCTGATCCCACTTCTATTCCAAACAACATTAACAAGGATCTAAACAGATGTGTTTACGTGGTGGTGGGAGGAGCTGCCATCATGTTTTCTTCCTCATGGTGACTGGTTCTGCCTATCCAAGCTTCTAGGGCCATGATCATGACACAGTTTTATCCCAGTGAAAGTGCTAAAATAGCCTGGGTAAAAAGCAGCCCGCCAAAAAAGGGAAGAACTGCAGTTCAGATCTGTCTTCAAACCTGTTCAAGATTCCTTCATGCTTGCCCTTGGTGAGGACACTCAAGTACACATCTCCTTCACAGCAAGGCAGCCTCGATCTGCAGGAGACCAAAAACCATGAAGTGTAGGTTGTGCTACAGACTGTCCAGCCCTGTCACACAAGAGGAAAAAGATGAATATTAAAGCCACAGAGATCACCACTTATTATTTCCAGCATCACAGCCTGGCTGCTGGATACCCTGGAATACCTAAGGGTGACTTTTCATCCTCACTCAAGTTATGCTAACAAGATAGAAAACCAACTTGATGAAAAGTACCCCTAAAAATACTTAGAAGGGTCTGTCTCTACACCTTATTAATTTAAAAACACACCACACAACTTGATCTGATGATAGGAGTTAAACTCTTTATTCCATTCAGAGGCATCTGGCAAGTGGAGCTGCATTGGGGGGCACATTACAGATGCAAAAATGATCCATACTTTGTGGATACTGAAATCATTTACAGTATTTACTTTCTAGCTATTCCCAAATACTCCAAATTATCAAGTCTCAATTGAAAAGACAAAAAAACCCCATGATTTACCATACTAAATTATCTAGAAATTTAAAGAGATGACAGTATTTTAAATCAGCAGGTGTAAATGCAGCGCCTATTGGTAAAGTAAATTTTTTATGGAAAATAATGAAGTCAAATCCTTCTCAAATGTTAAGAAAAGAACGTCAGACCGACTTAAGCCTCAACAAAACTTAAAATGCTATGACTTCCCATTACTTCAGTAATTTTAAATTCATTGTAAGAAAAAAAAAAAAGGTTATCCTAAAGGCTAGATGAAGGTCACTGTCAAAAAAAGAAAAGAAATTCATTTCTCTTCGCTAAAACTACAACATAAGTTTGTGGTTTTTAAACCAATTAGTAAAGAAGAGATGCAGGAAAAAAAAAAACACTTCAGACCATTTTCAAAATTATCTAATCTGTACAACAATGATCTTTGGGAAAATTATCTAGTCTATGTAGTAATGCCTCTATTTCAACATGAACCTAAGAGGTAGATAACAAAATGATGAAACAAATACGTTTGTTTTTTCTTTTTTTTTTTTGCTCGTTGTGCCCCTCAAATCAGTGCAGCATGGTGATTCTGATCATCTCATGCACAAAAAACATCACAAAAAAAAGGTTCAGAGGTAATAGCATGGCTCTGTCGACCACACACATTCGGGCGCGCGCGCGCTCACACACACACACAGCAGTCTTTATGCACCATGTGTCGCCACATTTTTTTCTCTTTTTTTCTCTTTTCTTTTCTTTCTTTTTAACTGAGGTAGACTGAAGTTTATTGTAGAAACTTGAATGTGTCAACTATTACCACAATCATCGTTCAAATTACATTCGGAAATTCAGAAGAAAAAAAAATTTGGTAACTTTTCCCGTTATCCCTGCGCCTTTTCACATTTTTTTTTTTCCTTTTAGTTTATTATTTTCTTTCTTTTCTTTTTCTCCTCTAATGGTTGGTTGCAGAACGTGCATAAATCTTGCTGCATCTATTATAAGCCAGGCTAGAGAGGTTGTTGGTTTTGTTTTGTTTTGTTTTTTTTTTCAGCTCATAATAAGTTTTTAAAACCTTCAAAGTGGCTTAGTGTGGCCCATAACAGCGGCTGGATATGTAAACTTAGCCTTTCATTATCTTTCAAATGTGATCAAACACCGTTTGACCTTCCCCCATGGTGGTAACTGAAAGCAGTAGGATGTGATCTGCAGCCGGCTGAGACCCTCACAGCCTCCAAAGACACCCCCGGCAGATCGAGTGTTTGTTCTTTTTTTTTTTTTTTTTAATCAAACTGAAGATGAAGCTTGCTCTTTGAACAAAATGGCAAAGTCCAAATGGGCTGCAAATGGTTAAATGTAGCATTATTTAGGTAGTGATGGTCAAAGGCACAAAGGGTTCATGCATTCAATCAAGTAGCACAAAAAAAAAAACAAAAATTAGCCCCCTTGAACCTCTTAAAA